>JBBBDQ010002375.1:1180000-1217500 GCA_037127315.1 Ascarosepion bandense
ACACTAACTTTCTCTAAAATGAATTTTTAAGTTTCATCTCAATAAACTTCGTACTAATTCTTTACGGTGCATAAATGTGCAGTGGATATCGACTCGGAACGACAAATCGGAGTGCCGAGTTCGAATTCCAGTTGAATCCCTTGCATTCACTTACTTACAAATATCCTTCGGAAAGGTATTAATCCGTCTCTTCCCCCCAGTTATGGGTTAAATAACAGGACAGATTGGGTTCTATAGCTTTGGCTGACAATCAGAAAGCAATGGCAACCTACTGCGGGATAATCTTCTGCCCAGTCAGTCATGTCACTTTCGAGACATGATCGCCCAAAGCGTTTATCACGTATGGCACTTAACTGAATGTTTTACAATGTAAAAACAAATTTTACAATGAATTTAATAATGATTGCAAGTTGTTCCTATTTTGATATTCTTCTTGTTATAATTCAGTTACAGTTATCTAAAATCTCTGTCCCAATATGATCGTCATAAGCAGTTTCTTCTGTATATCAATATAAAAAGGCCAAGAAAAAGATAGGAAATTAAAAGTAATGACATGGAGGGGAAAGCTAAAATGCGTAAGACTGAAAGACTGAAAGATAGAGCGACAATTGTAGAATAAGTAAAAGAAAGAGGGGGAAAACAGCAAAGGGAAAGAATCAATTAAAAAATAACATACGTAGAAAATAATAATGCAAGGAGTAAAACAAAAAGAAAAAAGAAAAGTAATTAAAGATAAAAAAACAAGACCAGGTAATAGAAAAGAAGTACATATTCCAGGCAATAGAAATGGAAGTAGAATACAAACAACAGACACTTAAGAACACCCTGACGTCAGAGCCTTCACCATTACGTCACATTGACGTATGCCGGTGTTAACGGTAGATTCTTGACAGGTGTTCAGTAGGAGTTGCTTACGTTAAAGAAGGTGCACATATCTGGGAAGCACCATCTGCTAGACTCTATGGTTATATCGAATGATCATGACGAGTTTCCATCTACGTTGATAAAAATCTAGTCATGTGTACGACTAGCCGAGACCATATAACGGCAAAGTCAGGTGTAAATACATGATTCTAAAATAAACATGAATTTTTTTTTTTGGGAGAGGGGGTAGATATTTGAGATTTCTACAATTTATTTACTTTAGCCCAAAGTACAGGTATCCGTAAGTATATGACATTATTATTTCTGTTTATCGAGCTAATCTATCTATCTATCTATCTATCTATCTATCTATCTATCTATCTAGCTATCTATCTATTACACACAGACACACACACACACATGGTAGATTTTGAGAAAACAGAATGAATATTTGAAAAAATTATGAATATTTGAAAAAAACAGAATAAATATTTGAAAAAAGAATGAATATATATATATATATATATATATATATATAAAGACAAGAGGAAAATCTATTCGTTTCGTCCTCTGAGGAAGTTTTTACCCAAGGCTATAGAACCCAATCTGCCGTGTTATTTAACTAGAGAGAAGAGGCGGATTTATACTTTTCCCAAGGGTATTTGCGCGTAAGTAAATGCAACGAATTCAATTGGAATTCGAACTATGTTCTCCGATTTTTCATTACGTTATTTCTAATGCACCACAACGCACATCTTTGCTTGGGCGAAAAAAGTTCTTTATTTTAATACACATTTTTACACTATCGCAAGACATGACATCATAGACTTTGTGGAAACGAGCCAGCAATAACTGAGCAGTACTAAAAATAAGAACTAGACATGGACAGTGGAATGAGAACAATCTACCTAGATTAAATAAACGGTTCAGTTCAAAATTTTCTTTAGGTTACCCAGATCGATATACACTTGATGAAACCCGGAGATCATAACATCCAAAACGTTGTGATAACGATAACAAAGATTAGGACAATAATCCGAATATAAATAGCGTAAATAATGATAACGCTTCATCACAGAAATCCAGACGGAAATATCAAAGTTTTTTTCCACTGTTTGGTTATTCTATGCTAGGAACTTTTAGTACTCGGATCATAACACATTGAACCCTTTTCTTCAAATAATAATAATAATAATAAAAAAACCTCACTGGCTAAACACGCGACGTTTTTCTTGCCCTCTTCAATCCCCTAATCTTAGATTTCATTCCTCAAAATCCCTCAAAACGCTACTCAGTAACGTTCAGATGAAAACAATTCGTTCTTTTTAGTGACGACATCCAACATTCTTCTCTCTGCATCTTTGGTTCCTCTTTAACCTCCCTATCAATCTTCTTACCTTTTCAAAAGTTAAAACCGCATATCTTACTTTGACCCTGCTTACCTCCTCTCTCATTATCGTAGGTAGTTACTCCCGAAAATCTTCACACTTTCATCTTTCAAACGTGCATACATACAAATCCACCTGCTTTCTTACTCATCATAAAAAATATAAAAATATAGGCAAAAGTAGGAGGGTGGAGTGAAGAAGAAAGGTTCCTCGCACTGATCGCTTGAAAGTCATCTGGGTCTTATCTTGTTCGCTGTTGCTAATTTGGGAGATTAGCTACCGTAAAATAGTTGGGGCGTAGGCTTTTTACAGCGAAAGAAAGAATGAAAGAAAAAGACTGAAAATATTCAGTGAGAATGAAAATGTACAGAAGTATCTTCGATAGATTAAACGGTGGAGTAAAATTAGGCACAGCAAAAAAAAAAAAAAAAAAAAATGGGTGTGGATAGAAGAGTAAAGGAATGGCATGCCGAATTTAAGGGAGATAGAAAACAAAAGAAGCAAAAAATAAAAAAAATAAAAAAAATAACAACGATCAACAAAGCTAAATATACTTGTACATAGAATCTATTTATTTACTCGTATAAGCTATTTATTAAAATAAACGAATAAGAGAAAAATTCCAAAATGAGTTTTTTTTTTTTATAATAGTATCACTCCAAGCAAGGCATTATACTGCCATTGTTGTGCAGGGGTTTACATAGAAGGAAAGTTAGAAGAAGGAGTGACAGAATACAGGGGGAGGGTGTCAGGAAGCGGGTAAGAGAGGGATGAGAATACTGAAGAAATGAGATGAGAGCATGAGAGAGAGGATGCAAGTTATTGAGTGTTACGAATTCGAGATATAAACATCAGGTAGATGCAGAAGTTTTAATATCTGGGAAGCGTTTTAACAGAGGATGAAAAATGCGACACCGAGATCCGAAGTACGCATTGGACTAGCGAAAGAGGCATTTCAAAAACTAAGCAAAGTGCTGAGAAACGGAAATATCTTGTTAGAAACAAAGAAAAGGGCGCTGGATTTCGAAGTGCTTTATCTATGAAGAATGGGTATAATCTTTGGAATTTTTTTGTTTGTTTTTTAACAAAAATGATCAGTTGAAAATGTCATGAAGAAATTTCTGAGCTTAGGTTTCTGGTTGGGACCCGGAAGGAAATGTGTATAAAAAAAATCAAAGGAAATAATAGCAATAATGATAATAAATTCTCTGAGGAATGGTTCTGATGACATCTGGTCTTGAATTGACTGGAGGTGTTAACATATACATGTCATATGTTGATGAATTGAGTTTGGCTACAGTAAATATCCTGTTCAGTACTACAGTTGATCGACAATGACAAGTTGGGCATGCCGTCTCCAAGTTTACGTAATGTGCCTTTCTGTTCATTGGTGGTGCTTCATGACATCGTGTCGAAACGGTTGTTTTTAGGTTATGTTAGAAGAATGAGGCAGTCAAGGCGATTTAGGAAGGAAATGGTGATACTGAAGAACGACTTCAATCGGAGACCGTCTGAGCCAATTGGTCTACCCGATCTGAAGTTATTACTAACCTGGCCTCACCGGCAAAATCATGCACTATTTTTTATCAAAATCTGTCACCTGTCATCATATCACGAACATTTAACTGTGATGACTGTGCCTAATTTGTCCCTAACGTTATGAATATTGAGCTTCGAATATTTTTACTCAAGGGTCAGTGTGTCTTTGGTCTGATGCCCTCGTAAATAATAATAATAATAATAATAATAATAATAATAATAATAATAAATTCCCTGGTGATACACGAGGAATGGTTCTTGTTATGTTTTTAACATGTCAAAATAAAACGGTTATGGAAAAATGACATACTCGCCGAGTATTGGAAATAACTAGGGAATTTATTATTGTAGAAACATGAGTACAGCGAACAGTTGTGGATGTTGAACCACCGTGTGTTTATAGAGAGCGTGGCAAACCTCAGCCTGCCATGTTTGCTCGCCTCTACTGGAAGTCCCTTCTCCTTGTCTCCCAGCATCCACCTATTAGCTGGGGAACGGACTTCCTTGAATGGTCCAGGGGAGGTAACTTTTGACCCTTTTTTATGGTGATCCTAATAGTTCTGATGTCTTATACCTTAACATATACATGTTTTATGTTGGTGAATTGAGATGGGATACAGTAAATATCCGGTTCAGTATTAACTATCAACTGCAAGAAGACACAAAATATGGTCATCAGCAAGAAAAGAAGCCCAAAATACAAGTTAAGAATTAAAGATATAAACATCAGGCAGGTGCAGAAGTTTAAATGTTTGGGAAGCGTTTTAACAGGGGATGAAAAATGCGACACCGACACCCGAAGTACGCATTGGACTAGCGAAAGAAGCATTTCAAAAGTTAAGCAAAGTGCTGTGAAGCGGTAATATTAGAAACAAAGAAAAGAGCACTGGATTATTATGAGTTTTCCATCTTTTTATATGGCAGTGGTTTGGAGGTACAAGAAATGTCGTTCTACAGAAGGATACTGGGAATTCTATGAACGGAGCGAATAAGCAACAAGGAAGTCTTAAAGAAAATGCCAAAAGAAAGAACACTAATTACAATGTTTACATTGTTCGGACTGTTGTCCTCATCTTTATTTGTCAAAAAAAAAAAAAAAAAAAAAAAAAAAAAAATTCAAAGAAACTGCACTTTTCTTTGATCCGATTTTTCCAGTTGGAAATAAAGGCTGGACTATTTGTTTGATTTTTCTCAGAGTCTAGCAACAAAGAGTCGTTGATATTGACGTATGAGAACGCAGTCGCACTAAACTAGTAAAAGTATTATGGGAATTACTGTAGTATGACATTACTACTCCTTATAACAAGCATTTTTAACATTTCTTTTCAGAGAATTGCTTTATTATTGGCTTGAAATCAATCGTCTTCAAGAATAGTATGTCATTTTCCATGCAGATGAGTGAAAGCCATTGTTCTACGAAACCGATTTTTTAATAAGTTTTAGTTTTGAAAAAGAACGTTCTCCTGCATAGTTAGTCACCATCATGCACATGTAAACAATTTCAACATTCGGGAATACAGATTTCAAATTGTTCAAAATTATTTTTTCTCTAGAGTGCAGGGAGATTGTCACAATTTTATCAAGAGCCATGTAGGGTTTGAGATGCTCACATTCATTTAAAAGGTCATCATCATTCAGGTCTTTATGATACATAGTAAACAGATGTTCAAACTTTTTCTTTAGTGCATCAGAGGCAATGGCTTTCAATTCACTGAAGAAAAAGAAAGAGATTTGTAATCTGTGCGTTTTGTCAGCTCAAAGACTATAGTGTCCAGAATAGGGAAGAAAGTTTCCACCTTGAATTTTCGGTTTTACTGAGAAATACCTTTCCTGCCGATCAATCATGTCTATTAAAATACTTCGTTTTCGTTCCTGTTTTTTTTTTTTCATCATTGTAATCTATACAATTTGATGTCTTTTTTGTAGAACTATTTATCTTTGGCTTCAAAATACGCCCCAGTTTCTGATATTACTTTTTCATTGGAGGCAAATCTCTTTCCTTGGGGCATTCTTTTGAGGTCTGCAAACAGCCAGTAGTCGTTGGGAGCAAGGTCCGGAGAATAGGGTTGATGCGGATGCAATTCAAAGTGCAGTTCATGTAGTTTTACCATCGTTGCGATTGACTTGTGACACGGTGCCGATTTGACTCCGGAGTGAAGTGGTGGATCCATGTTTCATCCATTATCACATATTCACGCAAAAACTTCTTGTTGCGTTGAAACAGTTGCAAACAACACTCTGAATTTTCGACGTGTTCTTGTATATGATCGACTGTGAGCGAATGCAACACCCACTTTGAACACAGCTTTCTCATTGACAAATGTTCACGCAAAATGGTCAATACACTGCCTTCTGATATATTCAACACTTTTGCTATCACACAACTTCAATTTACAATCAACCAAAACGAGTTTGAGGATTGTTTTTATGTATTTTTTGGGACAACTGCCAATTTGGGGTGAGCTGAGCTTTCAGCATCATCTGTGTCTGTACGACCGCGTTTAAAGTCAGCATACCACCTTTTAACCGTTGTTTCCGATGGAGAAGAGTCCGATTAACACTTATCATGCCATTGCTTTGCTTGAACAATATTTTTCTTATCAGAAAGCAATGCTTTAACAACACACGAAATTCAGATTTTTACATTGTTTTGAAAATTTGCAACAGTAGCTTTACTTAAATAACTGTAATTTGTAAGCTAATAATCTGATTAGGCCCAAATTTTGTCACGTGCCATTTGAAGATTAGTACTTCTTAAAATCATATCCATTTTTTAATTGAGTGATGTGTATTTTAAGGTAATTTATATGAATCATAAGCAGGAACAAATCTTTAAGGATACCCATATTTAAGTAGACGCCTCATTTATTTTAAACAGTATATTTATTTTTGTCCACCCGCCTGAATTTGGGAAACCTTATTAAAGAAAAAAGACGCGCCTGGGCGCATATTTTTTTAAATAGGATTTTTCGAATATTCAGGCCGGTAGACGAAAATTAATATACTGTTTAAAATAAACGAAGCGTATATTTGAGAAATCTTATTAAAGAAAATATGTGTAATTACGTCCATATTTCTCGACAATTCAGGCCGCTAGACGATAATAAATAAATAGAGCGTCTGCTCAAATATGGGTATCCACTTGAAATAACGTTTAAAGTAATAAAGATCTGTTGGATTAAGAAATAAAAATCCTTTACTTTTTAGGAATTGCTAAGAAGGGATAGAAGAAAATATCTTCTTATTTGGATTAATGATTGAACTATCATGAATTACACTGGTCAAAAAGGAAAAAAACAAAACAAAAAAAAAAACAAACAAAAAAAAAAACAAGAAAAAGAAAGAAATGCTGTCGAGACACCAAACATTTCTTTTAGCTAATTTGAGAGCGTTGAATTTGAAATTTACCTTACTTTTTTTTTGGTTAGTTGCCGTTTTTGCTGTAGAAATGCCTTATTTTTGTTTTTCTTTGTTTAAAAAAAAACATTTTTTTTCATTTGTTTTCTGTATATATGATATTGACCGATGACCATATTACTCAAAGTAAAATCGTAGAAACCTCTCAATTCGTATTCAAACCAACAAATATTGGTCAGCTGATTGAGAAATACTATTTTTTCAATAATAATCAGACCCCTAAGTCAAGTGCGTTATTTTACAATAACATGCTTAAAACTACCAAAACCAAAAAGTATTTTCACCAAATCTAAGCTTATTTATAAATGGAACTTTGTGTGTGTGTGTGTGTGTGTGTGTGTGTGTGTGTGTGTGTGTGTGTGTGTGTGTATCTGTGTGTGTGTTTGTGTCCGTTACCTATAAACTCCGAAACGGATGAACCGATTTTCTTGAAAATTTACACAGTTGTACTATAAGCGTCTGCGAGTGTTCTTAGCTAGGTTTTGTGTCGAGGTACCCCCGATAAATATGGAAAACCGATAATCGAAAAAATCGGTTTATAGAAGGAGTGGTCCGATTTTAATCAAATTTGATATACTCATAGACAAAGACATAAGAAACGATATTCAGAAGTTTCAAGGTTGCAGTTCTTACAATAGTGCAGAAAATCGATAATATATGTATAGATTAAAGGCAAGATGTGTGTGTGTGTGTGTGTGTTTATCTGTCTGTATGTCTGTAATTTTTTCAGCCCTTTTATTTTAGTTTTTGCTTCGGGTTTGGCTCTAAGTAGGTATAATTGTAATGATACCATTTACCCAGAGGACTTATTTAGCCTTCAAAATTCAGTTTACGACGAAAACACCTATTTGATATCGATATCAGGAAATCAAAATTTGACTTACATCCATTCATTTTTCTTTCAGTTTACGGTTTCGCTTTAACTTGAAACAACTATTGTTTCTTTAGTCTTTCGTGCCAACGTCCAAAGGGTCTGAGCTCCAGGACCATGGATAAGTTTTAAAGATTTCACTACACCCGAGCAACGCCGGGCTATACTGCTAGTTATTTAATAAACTAACAGCAGGAATAAAAACTTCCTGAACATTATAACTATGGTAATTTTTTCTCTTTCATGATTTTCTGTCACGTTCAATGTTATTTAAATCTCTTGGAATATTCAAGCAGTAGTCACCTATCTTTCGTTTGCCCCACCGTCCTTGGTAGAGCCGTTCATTGTTTTGGTATTGTGATGGAATCGTTCTCGTTGATCATCAATCACATCTCCGTAATTATCCGGAAATTTATCTAGATGACTATGTAAAAAATGAATCTTAATATTAGCGCATCACTGATAAAATATACTACTTATAAAGTTTATCATTTAATTTGAATTTTGACGATTAATTGGAAAAATTCGGTCCATCTATTTTAAAAGTTTTGACGCAAAAACACTTTTTTCTTATTAAAATAGTTTATTTCAGGTGGTTGATATAAATTTCTCGGCCTACCTGAAAATTGATGCGTTTCTACGGCCTTTATTAACTAAATGTTGCGATCAGCCAAGATCGTAAATTGATCTTTTTTGTCAAAAAAGGAGCAATTTTAGTGCAGAAAAAACGGGTAGCTAACCATGAAAATCTAAGCTCCACTAATTTAGCTAAAAACGTGTTTTCTTTCTTGGCATCAAAAATCCTGTTGACCAGTGTTATAAATCAGAATACGGAGAGGAGTTGTCGCGAGTTTATTGATCGCATATTTGCGAGTAAAAATTAAGGTGAAAAAAATAATTGAAATATAGTCTTTAAATCACGCAAATAACGCCTTAACTAGAAATGCTTTCATTGTCTTTGAAGAATTCAGGTAAAGAGGTTCTATATTCACTGTTGAAATTAAATTATTACAAGCATTGTTTTTAAAAACATGACTTTTTTTTTTGGCGGAAGACCATAACTCGAGCATATCACAAAGAATTGGGATAGAACCGGATGTTTGGTTTGGTTTGATTATGAGACAGAGAGAAAGAGAAAAGAGAAAGAAAACTAATTCTTCAAAGAATATAAAGCGGAAATTACATTTCCAAAGAAAGTATATTTAATAAAACAAAAATAAAAATAAATAACCAAATGTGCAGATTGTTATAACAGGAAGCAAAAATATCAAGGCAGGTCACCGGAATCAAATTTTGGAAAAATGATCTCTTTTCTCTCTTTCTCTGTCCCCCTTTGGTTGTGCTTTCCATAGCCTTTCTCATCGTTCTCTCTTTTCACTGTTTTCCATTCTCTCACACACATTCACTTTCTCTTTCAAGATTATTTTTTCTGTTTTTCTGACTGCCTCCTTTGGTGAAAAAAAAAAAAACAAAAAAAAAAACAACTATTTTTAAAAAAATCATTTCACCCCAAGCAAGGCAGGATTACCACTAGTACACAGGGGGTTACAGTGAGAGAAATGGCTGGGTACAGGGGGTATGGAAGAAAGCATAAAAGCTTAATGGAATTCAAGAAGATAGAAGATGGCAATTTACGTTGCATTTAAATTTTTGGAGATTGTAGCTATGAAGGAAGCAAACAGAAAAGATTTCTACGGGCGGGAAGTTCGAGAAAAGAAACTGTTCGTGTAGAAGTGACGGTTGCATTTAACTATTTCAATGATAAAAGGTGGGACCTAGATAACAATCTAGTAGTACGCTTAAATTCACGTGGACGCGGCACCAAGGAAAATGCTCATCAGAGCTGTTGCCATGAAAATATGTGCAGAACGGACAGAGGGAAGCCACGTCACGTCGGTGAGAAAGTGACTGAAGTCGATATTTTCTGAAGAAAGGTGGAATTCCTATAAAGTATTTATTCAGTAGATGAAACTATTTCCATGACAAATGTTCTGACGAGCTTTTTTCTTTAGTTATACCCGTTCAAATCTTTACAGCTAAGACCTGCCATGCAACTTCCACAGTCGAATCGCTACAATTACCCCTTTATTCCATTTGTAAGACGGAAGTTTCACTTAGAAAGACTTTGTGAAACAGACCCCTGTGAGAAAGCATTCCCAAGCAATATAATCTTAACCTCTTCAAGTTCAGCGTCACTCGTTATCTATCCTCCATATCCTCATAGTATTCACTTTCTACTTCCTTCTCTTATGTCCGTCTCACACACCTTATTCATCTACTTTGAGTAGATTTTAGGACTTGCCTTTAAGGAACATTCTTTTTCTTCTCTGTGCAGTATCCCATCAAGAGGTTGGCGATTATAGCTCTCCACAATTTCCTGTCTTGCTATTAATTAATTTTGGTTTTGTTCTTTCCTAAAGCCTATTCTGCTATCCATTTACTCAAGCTCGCTAAGTACGTTATGCGTTACTTTCTTCTGTCCATCTTGCCATGTCATGTGAGTATCAAATTTTTTAAGTCCTCTTTCCTTATTATATACATTAAGAATTTTAACTGTCGCTTTCTGAAGTTAAATGTGATCTTTTTTGCCTCTATTTTCTTTAAAATATCGTTCTTGTTCTCATGTTCGGTCTATGATATTCTCAGCACGTTTCTTTTGTTTTAAGTCCTTTAATGTCCAGCATTCATTGCCCTATAGAAAGACTGATATTACATAATAATTCAGTACTTTTTTCTTTGCTTTTAACGATATTTTTCTGCTTCTTAATATTTCGCTTATCTTTTGCTATCCCAATGCGACTTTGGATTTCCGTGTCACATTTTTTCTGTCACACTTTCCGTATCACACTTTCCGCCCTTTGGTACAACACTTCCAAGATATTTAAATTGTTATACTTTTTGATTTTGGTATCTTCAATTTGCATTGGGTTGTATGGAAAGTTCATGCCAATTTGAAGGGAAATTAAAACACAAACCAAATTATGCCATTAAATATTTATTCTACTGAATATGAACCATTTTGTTACTTTCCCCATCCCCCCCCCCCCAACTTAAAGATTCCGTCTTCTCAGCATTTCGGTGGTTTCTCGGCAAAGAACCCTGTAAGTTTTTGTAAGGTCATTAAAAGAATTACAATTTTTACTGTTGAGATTAATTTGCAAGGACCTGAATAAATGAAAATTTAAAGGAGCATTGTTTGGTGAATATGGCGGGTGGGGTAACACATCACAGCCAAGCTTCAACAATTTTTGCCGGGTTGTAAAGTAACGAGAGGTCTGGCATTATCCTGACGGAAAACAATACCTTTCCTTTTCGCCAATTCTAGGCGTTTTTCTTGAATTGCTGTCTTTAATTCGTCAAGTTGCTTGCAGTACTTTTCAAAATCAATTGAGTGGTTATTTGGCAGAAGCTCATAGTACAAGATTTCTTTCCAATCCTACCAGATTCACAGCATGATGTTCTTAGGATAAAAAAAACTGCTTTTTGGGTGGCTAAAGTTGGATCAGTATCTTTTTCGTTGAACATTGTTGTAAACAATCCATTACTTATCATCCATCATAATTTGCTTAAAAAAAAGGGTGCATTTTCATTGTGTTTTTCAGCAAATCACATATATAAATGCGACCCCAAAAATTTTCTTTTACTCAGATCATGTGATACCCAAACATCGTAGCGGTTTGATTACCAAAGCTTCTCTAAATGCTCATGGACAGTGGGGGTCTGCCTGATCGTCCTTCATCAATAAGACTCCAATCTCCTACTCTAATTTTTGCAAATAAATAAATAAATAAATAAAATGAAACAATAAGACACAGTTAAAGTGTAAACGCGCAAGAGCTTTCATATCTAGTACTAAAGTTTAATAATTGGTAGCAAAGAGAATGAACTGAATCGATGCTGCCTCGCTATTGTCTCTCTAATGAACTGGGCCGACGTTGCCTTTCTCCATGAGTGTGACAAGAGGGAAATATATACAAACAAATACACAACTCGCTTTATTATAATAGGAAGGAACATTCCCAAATATGTCATAATTCCCTTGCAATTATAACAAAAACAAACAAAATAATCCAATTTGCATGAAATGCTTATTTCATAATTTACAAATCTAAACTTATTTATAAATGGAACTTTGTGTGTTTGTATGTATGTATGTGTGTGTGTCAGTTACCTGTAGACTCCAAAACGGCTGAACCGATTTTCTTGAAAATTTACACAGTCGTACTATAAGTGTCTGCGAGTGTTCTTAGCTAGGTTTTGTGTCGAGGTACCCCCGATAAATATCGAAAATCGATAATTGAAAAAATCGGGTTATAGAAGGAGTGGTCCGATTTTAATCAAATTTGATATACTCATAGACAAAGATATAAGAAACGATATTCAGAAGTTTCAAGGTTGCAGTTCTTACAATAGTGCAGAAAATCGATAATATATGTATATATTAAAGGCAAGATGTTTGTGTGTGTCTGTCTGTTTATCTGTCTGTATGTCTGTATTTTTTTTCAGTCCTTATATTTTAGTTTTTGCTTCGGGTTTGACTCTAAGTAGATATAATTGTAGTTCTTAGTCTCAGCCATGATACCATTTACACAGAGAAATTATTTAGCCTTCAAAATTCAGTTTACGACGAAAAAAACTTATTTGATATCGATACCAGGAAATCAAAATTTGACTTACATCCATTCATTTTTCTTTCAGTCTACGGTTTCGCTTTAACTGGAAACAACTATTGCTTTTTAGTTTTTCGTGCCAACGTCCAAAGGGTCTGAGCTCCAGGACTATAGATTAGTTTTAAAGCTTTCATTACACCCGAGCAATGCCGGGCTATACTGCTAGTGAATTTATAATCATAGAATATAATAATAAATAATATAATATATTTAGCAACTTTTCAACTGAAAATCCCACCGAAATGTTCTGACATTTCTTAATTCTACCACTTCAGACCTTTACAGCTATAAGCTGCCATACCGTGTACACAAGATCGAATCATGTCTGTTCACTTCGTATTGATAAGGAAGAAGTTTCATTCATCCAGCTTATTCCTAAGAGCCACCGGTTTGTGGAACGAACTTACGAGAGAACGTTTCTCAGATCACGACAACCACTTAACCACTTAACTATCCACGTTATCTTTCCTACATAACCTCATACACTGCACTTCTTACCTCCTCTTGTCATGTCCATAAAACAACTTCATTCGGTAATTTTCTTGAGTGGCTCGTGGGTCTAGTATTGGGGGTCAATAATACAAATAATTGTCCTTCAATATTAAAATATTAAGTTATAAAATATGAATCACTTCCCGACTTTCCACTGCATCGCGACGATTATTTCAGAAGCAGAGCTCATATATAGGGTGCGATGAATAAATTGTCGTTGAAATAACTCATTTTAACAAATATGTCTACCAAAATTACACAAAAAAAATCTCGAAATACTAAAGAGTAAATTTATTCAATGAAATCGCCATTGGCTTTCAGTTCATCTTTGGTATTACAAGGAGTTTTTGTTTTGGTCTTTCGCTCAACAGCGCGCAAGGTGGTTGCAGTCTGGGGAGTTGGGTGGCCAGATGTAAGGCGTGATGTGGTCGCAGAAATCGTCTGACAGCCATGAATGGGTTCTCCTGCATGTATGAAATGGTGAAGTGTACTGTTGCCAGATATAGGGTCTTCCAACAGCCACTCTTTTAACCCAGAGTAGCACAATCTTCTCAAGGCACTTGATGTAGGCCTCCTTACCGAGTCTAAGGCTCTATACGAAGATGAATGGTGGCATAATGTCGCCATCATTAGTGATCACTGCAAACACCATGATGTTGATTGCGGGTTGACCGTAGATAATTGTGCGATCAGTGCACTTTCAATGCGTTTTCTTCTTAGTAAAGTCCATAATCCTTGATATTCACATACAACGTAATCTTCTAAGCGCAACTTTAATGTGGCTGAAGGCCTAAAGTATGGGGAACCTAGTGAGGATTGCAGTCACTACACCTTTGTACTAGGTTCTAGCGAGACAAGCTTGCTAACCACTACACCCCGCTGAGGTGTTCAAAATACAGGAATTGCTGAAACGTTCTCATACTGACCGTCTTACCAAAAATTGGTTTTCTCATGTTTCGTCATTAAACTACTGATCTCAGGGAGTCGGTCGAGACTAGAAATTTCCAGTACTTCATCATATATGCATTCGCAAACTTATTGACACCGCCCGGATTCTTTAACCAAAGTATTAAGATATTTTTTTTATTTTGTTCTTGCCTCTTTCCCACATTCACTATATATATATATATATATATATATATATATATATATATATATATATATATATATATATATATTGCAAATGCGAAAGGGAAAGTGGGCTGATCATTAATAAGGATTTATAAGAGAGTGTAGAGTAGTCGTCAGGCTATGAAAAGATTATTTGTAATAGTTAATTGTTGAACTGTTAACGACAGTTGACCCATCGTAATTTCTACTGACCGGCGAGTCCGCCCAGAACTTTCTAATAACACTCACAAGTAGTAGTAGTAGTTCTTCTGCTGCTTCTTATTCTTGTCCTATGTTTTCTCTACCTCCCGCTGGGTGTGGTTCTTACTGACACGCTAACATCGTACAAAATATGTTTGGGTAAGAATGTGGGGTTTGGGATTTGGGGGAACTAAAATTTACGTGCGAGTATTATGGGGCGGGTCTGTGTTTGACTCGTTTGTTTTTTGCTTTTTCGTAAACATCTTCTGATTTGTTGTTTTCTGTGTCTCTCCAGTGATAATATATATATATATATATATATATATATATATATATATATATATATATATATGCTAGCTAGCGTTGTCGACATTTTACTTTCTCTACACATAGATAGACAGAAATGCACATACATACATTCAAACATATATTCATGCTAGCATTGTCCATGTCTCTGTGCCGCTCTCTCTCTCTCTCTCTCTATATATATATATATATATATACACATAGAAGTGTGTGTGTGTGTGTGTGTGTGTGTGTGTGTGTGTGTGTGAGAGAGAGAGAGAGAGAGAATTTTAGGTAATTTGGTTTCTACGGAAGGATGATGAGGATACCAGAGACTGAGCACGTGACCAACGACGAGGTGTTAGAAAGGATGAAAACGAAGAGAAAACTCATGCCTAACATAAGGAAGAGACAGATTAGTTTCCTGGGGCACATGTAATGAGGAAGGGAGGCCTAGAGAATTTAATACTCACAGGATGGATAGAAGAAATGAGAGACAGGGGAAAGTAGGACAATACCTACTTGGTAGTCCTGAGGAAATAGGTGGCAGAGCGGAGTTTGGGAGAGACACCAAGAGGAAAAATAGTGAGAGCGACAAGAGACAGAGCCAAGTAGAAGTCCATGATCGCCTGTGTCCTGAAGAGACACGTCACATGAAGAAGAAGAAGAAGCCTTACTCACGAAGACGCTTCTTGGGAAAATGTTAGGAAATTAGCAATACATTTTAAATTTACCATAGTTAACGCTTTTATTTTGTGATAATATCGTGTATGGACGTCTGCATTTAGAAAAAAAAAAAAAGAAAAAAAGGCACATTTATACACACGTAAAAGAAAAAAACAAACAAAAAAAACTCATAATTCTTTTTAAAGTTGTCTGGATCGCTGAATTGTAGTAAGTAATTTTCCGTTTATGATTAATAAATATAGTTTATATACATATATTTTTTTTAATCATATCACCCCGAGCAAAGGCGGTAATGCCACTGATGTGCAGGGGGCTACTTAAGAGTGAAAAGATTAGAAAAGAGAAGACCGGAAACCACATCTTAAACAGGGAACAAGGGATGAGCCTCTACACCTGTTCAATAGACGTGGGTGGAGTGTGAACCGGGCGATAGTTTAGTCTATCTACTCCAATTGTATTTAATAACAATATCAGTTGACCGACACAAATTTATAGAGAACTTTTGAAGATTGAAAGTTGATGAATTTTTCTAATTAAATTAAAAAAAAAATGAAAACAACTTTTGTAAAAATTCATTATTCATAGAAAAATCTTTATGATGAAAATAGTGCTCATAATATATTTTGTTCATAAAAGCAATTAAAAGCATTTTAAATTGGATAATGTCTTAGTTTTATTGTTCTTTTTATTTTACGATTCAGTGTATATTTTCTCTAACTGGTGGATACTGTTTGAGAAAAAAAAGTGATTTAAGTTTTCGGAGACGTATAAGTAATTATGTTAATAATGTAAATCTTACGTGCTACAAAAAAAAAAGGAATTTCTCGGAATGTCATGAAATTAAATAAATGGGTTGGGGTAACTGGTATAAAAATAATTTATCAAAATTTTCTAAAAAAAAACAAAACAAAAAACAAAAAAAGTTCAACAATAAATTAATTAATAAGTGAATAAATCCCGAAAGTTTAATTAAAATCAGATTGTTGCAAGAATTTCCAAATCAATGTGCTTTTCACCACAAAAAGACGCTCAAATTCCCAATACTAATTTATGGTCTTTCTTTGACGTCAGGAAAACAAGATATTTAATTAAAATTTTGAAGTTTCTAAAAAGGATTAAAAATCTTATGGTCTTTCGTAATAACAACAAGGATTTGAACGATAAAACATTTTCATAATGTATACTAATTTTTAGCAAATCTTTGGTGGTACCTATAAACAGGATACGATGAATGAATTGTCTAAATTATGCAAAGATGAAAATAACATTAACATATCACTTTAGCAGATATATTTATAAACATTACACAAAAATATCTTGAAATACTAAAGAGTAAATTTATTCAATCAAATCAACTAGAGCCTCAAGACGGCTTTGGTATCTCCGGCATCTCTTCTGGACGATCTCGTTGTTTAAGTTGGTGAATGCTTCCATAATCCTTGCATTCAGTTCATCTTTGCTGTTCAATGGAGTTTTGTTGGTCTCCCGCTCAGTTGCGCCCCCACATATAATAATCAAGAAGTGGTTTCAGTCGAGAAATTAAATGAAAGACATGACTGTCTTCTGCTTGTGTGGCATGGTGAAGTGTCCTGTCGCAGCCAACTTCTTGTCTCAGAGAAGCACTACCTTCTCAAGGAACTTGATGTAGGCCTCCGTGTTGAGCCTAACGCCCCGTGGGAAGATGAATGGAGGAGTAATGTCGCCATCACTAGTGGTTATTTTAAACACCGTTATGATGACTGGATATATCATCCAACTCTTTCCGAATCCCTTGCATTCACTTCAGACTTACACCAAAACCACTCGGAAATATTAATATTGAAGCTTCCGGTGAGACTGTCAAGAGTATAGCATGTTGTTTCTAAACTTTCTAAACCGGTCAATTTCAGTTCAAGTGCCCTTCATTGGGTCAAATACTACTAAAACCGGTCACCGTGACCTTTGAACAACGACAAATGTTGACGTAGTGCGCTCCCTCCACCCCCACCCCCCCCCAAAAAAAGAAAAAAAGAGCTAGAATTAATAGAATTTTGTTCAGATGATTTTTCTATTTTCTATTCTTACAAATATTGTGCAACTGTTACAACATTTCACCAAAAGGATACTTCTTTCATTTTACCGTTTTTCCAGGGATTTTTGTCGAAAAGCATGCTTATCTTAACCCAGTAAAAATTATTTGCTTTCAATAAAATTCAATTTTGCCTTATTATATGCGAGTTGTGGTGCAATGGAATGAGAACTCGGAGAGACGAGTTCGAATTCTAGTTGAATTCGTTGCATTCACGTACGCGCAAATACCCTTTGGAAAAGTATGAATCCATTTTCCCCCCTCCAGTTATGGATTGAATAGCAGGTCAAATCGAGTTCTATAGCCTTGGTTGGCAACCAGTCTACCGAAGAAAGAAATGGCTCCTACTCCCCATAAGCATGGACCAAGCGAGTCTCCCTGGATGCAATATACTGCGCCTCCTTGGCCTTATCTTTCGACCTCAAGTGGAATCATTACATTGAGTCAATAGCTAAATCCACTGCTAGGAAGGTTGGGTCACTGTGTCGGACCAGGAAGTTTTTTTACGCCTGAATTCATCATGTACATATACACATCAACCATCGTCCGTGCATCGAATATTGCTGTCATCTATGGTCAGGCACCCCTGCTGTTCATCTCAGTGTTCTCGACAGGCTTCAAAGGAGAATCTGCAACGTGATAGGTCCCGACTTGGCAGCTCGACTCCAGCCACTTTCTCACCAGCGGGATGTGACTTCCCTCTGTCTATTCTACAAATATATTCATGGCTTCTGCTCCGACGAACTTAAGTTATTGGTGCCTCCGCCGCAATAATATACTCGTGCAACCAGACTGGCAACAAGGGTCCACCCATTTATAGTTAGATCAACCAAATGCAGCCGATAATTCTACTCCATCAGCTTCTTTTCTCGCACTTCTCGCTTGTGAAACTTTCCTCCGTATACTTGCTTTCCTGACGGCTACAACCCCCAGGAATTTAAATGCAGTGTCAATACCCATTTCTTATCCACTTGACTCCAGTTCTTCCTACATCACCCTGTGTATTTTGTACTTTTCCTTTCTCTCTACCTTTGCAGCTGTCTTCAAACTTCAAACATCCTTTTCTTGCCCTTTCTCTGACATCTCCTGTAACTAGTCCGTCTTTCTCTTCACTCTCCTCTTGTCTAAACTGTTACTCTTACGCAGCCCCCTGCGCTTCAGTGGCAGTAGCGTCTTGTTTGGGGTGATACGATTAAAAAAAAGCTATTGTGAAAAAATTTGCCTATTCAGTCATGGATCGAAAGAGACATGATCGCCCAAGCATGTAACACGTATGGCATTTGACTGACTGACTGATATATATTTTACTGATAACATGCAGCTATTTTTTTCTAGATTGATCCTGCCAGTATTCAATATTGGTGGTCGCTTTCTTAACATAAGATAAACAGACTACACAGTGTTGATAGCAGACACTGAAAGGAAACTGCAGGAACTCCTACAGAAGGTAAAAAGTTATCTTATGTCCAGGTTTCACTTATATCCGGGCTTGGTCTATTTTATATACATAACCACAGGCTATAATTTGGTACCTGGTAACATCTCTCTTATATACGGGTGTTCCTTATATTTGGATCTCTTATATCCGAGTTACATTGTATTTTAGCACATAAATTCAAAGGCGCATTGAGACAACAAAAATTGCCTTCTAAAAGCTAAGCAAAGTATTAAGAAACAGAAAAATATCGTTAGAAACAAAGAAAAGTGTACTGTACTGTTGTGTAATATGAGTCCTATATGGCAGTGAATACTGGACAATCTACTCCCAGATAAAGAGACTTGAGACAACAGAAATACGGTTCTACAGAAGGATGCCAAGAATACCATGAAATGAACATGTGAATAACAAGGAAGTTTAAGAGAAAATGGAGACTTAACTATCGCCCGGTTCACACTCCACCCACGTCTTTTGAACAGGTGAAGAGGCTCATCCCTTGTTTTCTGTTTAGGATGTGGTTCCCGGCTTTCTCTTTTCGAATCATTTTACTCTTAAGTAGCCCCATGCGCATCAGTGGCGTCACCGCCTTGCTTGGGGTGATATGATTAAAAAACAAAACAAAAACAAAAAACAAAAACAAAAAGGAAACTTAAAATTAACACCAGAAAGAAATAATTGAAATTTCTAGAGTGCATAGTGAGGGAAGCGGACTCGGAAAATTTGATACTCACAAGGTAAATTATCTCGCCTTCGACAGAGAAAAGCAGTGAATAACCTACCTAACAAGCTCAATTAAATGGATGAACAGAGATTAGAAAACAGAAAACGGACAAACATTACTAAGGGCTACAAAAGACAGTAAGTTGAGGAGAGCCATGATTAGTCTGCTTAGAACGTGGTCAAGATTGAAGCTGAAGAGTGATGAAAGAAGCAAGAGATCTTAACTATTGAGTAGATGTAGGTACGTAAATAAACATATATTGTGTCATTTACTAGCAGATTTAAGTATTTCCATCAACCTCCCCGCCATTTTTGGTGAGATTAGAGTCACCTGGACTTGACTGGCCCGTCAACACTTGCTTTTCTTATTCTTCTTTTCTGTTTTCTCCCATGTGGTTGATGATTTTCACGTTATTTTTCCCCATGTGGTTATTTAAGGTGTTTTTTTTAGCTGTTCTTCTTTGATCTTAATCATTTATGATCACGATTAACGTAAAACTCAAAGTTATGGTTTCACATCGGAGTCCCTGGACGCATTCCTTGTATTGTCATATATATATATATATATATTTCAAGAGATTTGAGATTTAACGAATGCATTTTTCTTCTGCAAAAATGTAATATATTTACGTGTTAAACAAAATTAATATCTACACTCTTTCTGTAACTATTTGCATAATATGAATGCAGTATGCTAGCTTTATAACAAGTGTGTACAGTATAATTGAAATTATTCAAAAAGTGAATCTACGTTCATCAGCAAAATGAAGAGTCGGAAATGACAATTGCTGTTCGGGGATACGAAAATCAAGTAGGTACAGAAATTTAAATAAGTTTTTTAATAGAGAACGGAAAGTGCGACACTTAGATCCGAAAGCAAGTTGAGCTGGCCAAAGACACATCCCAAATTCTAAGCAGAGTATTAAGAGACAGGGAAAATTCATTGTAAAAAAAGAAAAGAATATTGAATTGTTGCGTGATATCTATCTCACTGTATGACATCGAATTTGGACAATCTCTTCAAAGGTGAAGAAGAAAGTAACAGAAATGTGGTTCTACAGAAGGATGCTGAGGATGCCATGAACCGAACATGTGAGCAACGAAAAGTTTTTAGAGAGAATGGAACAAAAAGGAGACTCAAACTTAACACCAGGAAGAGACAGCTGAAGTTTTCTAACTCTAATGAGGAAGGAGAGCTTGAAGAATCTGATACTCACAAGGTGGATAGAGGGAAAGAGTGACAAGAGAAAACGGCGCGTGATATACTTGTTGGTCTTTGGCAAATTGATGGCAGAACAGGGTTCGGTAGAAATAACAAGACAACACTTATTAAGAGTTATAAGGGATAAGATGTGGAGGACCATGATCGCTTACGTTCTGAAGGAACACCATACATAAATAAGAAAGAAGGGTGGTTTAAAAAGTTGAGGGGATTTACAAAAATTGTTTTTCTTCTTCTTTTTCAGTCCAGTTTCTTAACGATGTGGCGAGGCGAAGGACGAAGACGACGCTTCATGGATCAGTTGAAGACAAGCCAAAATCCATCCCGAAACCTGGGAAATCGATGCTTTGCTAACGTAGGACAATTCTACGATTAGTAGAACCGAGACTTTCGAGTCCAATTGTTGAAGAGGATCTGCCATGTACTGTCAGGAGGGCTCGACTCGCTCAACTTCGTTCACTACCCACACCCTTCTGTGACTCTTGCTCACGACTTTTCAGGAGTATGTTGTCTCTGCCACAGCCAATGGGAGGAAGGGAGGCGAGGCAATGCCCGAATGCGAGTGGGTGTTGACGACGAGTATACAGAATATAATTGAAAGAAAACGGTTGTTGAGCTTTCAGGCACTTTAAATCTTCAAATAGGCTCTGGCATCAGGTGAAATATTGGTATCTTTAACACACACACACACACATACACACACACACACACACACACACACACACATATATATATATATATATATATATAGCTTTTAATCTGTGCCACATGCTCAGTTTTGTATTAAACAGCGAGGGACAAAATTAGTATAAATTTAAAGTCTTGCATGATACATCTAATACTGTTTTATTACCACAAGTACACACTGTTTTATATATATATATATATATATATATATATATATATATATATATGTGTGTGTGTGTGTGTATGTGCCGTTCATTCAGCAATGAATTAGAACACTCTCAGCTACTGGGCGTGTATAATGATAATATACGCGCTAAAAGTCTGCCTTTTTCTACCGAGCGCCCATAGCTCAGAGGTAAAATCGCTGACTGACGCCAATTCGGTCGGATTTTTTTTTTTTTTTTATAAGCGTTTCACCCCGAGCAAGGCATGTCACTGCCACTACTGTGCAGGGGGCTACGTAGAGTGGAGAAAGGCTGATTAAATATAGGAAATGACAGAGGGTGGGTGATAGGCGGGTAAGGATACCGAGAATGAGGGTTGGGTAGATGAGAGTGTTGTGAGAATAGTTGGGAGTTAGTGTGATAGGAGGTGTCTATTGACCCTACATTTAAACACCTGGAGATTGTAACTGTCGGGAAAGCAGACTTGTGGAAGGGAGTTCCACAGGCGGGAAGCGCGAGAAAAGAAGCTGTTGGAGTAGAATTTACGGTTACATCTTATTTGTTTAACTGTAAAAGAGTGGGACCTAGTTGCTAATCTAGTATCTCGTGTAAATTCGTGCTTAGGCGGCACCAGTGATCTAAGCTCATCGGAGCAGAAGCCATGAAAGTACTTGTAGAAGAGGCACAGGGAAGCCACATCACGCCGGTGTGAGAGCGGCTGCAGCCGGTTTGCCAAGTCATTTCAATCCGGGGTTAAAAGCAATCGAAGTCTAACCGTACTGATGAGCTGTGATACAGCGAAACATATCTGTCTGCGGATGACCATATATATATATTAGACAGACGGTCAATCTCGGGGTTTTGTCATGGATGTGATTGGGTAATTTGATTTACGGTCCCCATGTATCCTCAGAGATCCCAACGAATTTTCCTTACACATTTTCTTTACACATCTCATTCCAGTTCTAATTTTTAATTCTCCTCTTTAGCTGCTTTCAATGGCTTCCCGTTTTCAACATTTTCTCACTTATTTTACTTATCACTTTCTTTATTTTCTTTTTCTTTTCCTTCTTTCTTTCCACTTTTACTTTATTAAATCCTTCTACTTTGTATGAAAAAATTTCCAAAAACGCAAGTGACGTGTTGTTTTTATAAAATCAAAATTTTTAAATAAAAGCGTATATTAGCAACATTGTTAACTACCTGATGAGACATTGTCTTTCAATGTCGAAACAAAATGTACAATTTTGTCGTAGTTTTTCACATGTTCTAATGTACTAATTAACAATAAATACTAATTACACTATTTTTATATTAAGCAATGTTATAAATTAATGTTTTGAACGTAGCAATTTTTTAATATATATATATATATATATATATATATATATATATATATATATATATATATATATATATGCGTGTGTGTGTTCGTTTAAGACTATTATATATATATATAATTATGTTACCATGATATCTACTGTGATTGAGTAGTAAAACACACCAGATCTAATGGTGGCATCTCCCAGGTGTATGGAGTATGAAGGTTCAAGTTCTGCCGGAAGGTAGGTATTTTCGAAACAAGATTTCTCGAATATCTTGGCCGGTGGATAATTAAAATGTACTGCTTAATTATAGAAGAAAAAACAAGCAGACTATCCACACAAATACGAGTATCCATTAAAAATAATGTGTAAACAAATGAATTCAAATAAATATGTCGGGTCATACCAATTTTGTAAAGTATATATATATATATATATATATATATATATATATATATATATATATATGAGATAATTATATATGTATGTAAATAGTCTGTGATATATCCATATTTATTAAATAAAAGTCTGACATAAAATAAAATACGGTTTGCGTATAACACGATATTGAAAATTTTTCTATCTATCTATCTATCTATCTATCTATCTATCTATCTATCTCCGTATGCTCATTATCCATCTATCTCCGTATATTAATTTTCTATCTATCTATCTATCTATCTATCTATCTAAAATGATTTCTCGAATATCCAAATTGCGATTAGAATTCACATAACCAAATGCTGCGTGCTATATACACACACATACTCGAACGTTCTCAGTTATACAGCGCATGCATGCACGAACACAAGTCATCATTAGCGTAAGACAAACTACAAAGAAGAAAAAAGTGAAAATGTAGACAAATAAATAAAAAGGCATAAACAAATAAATATGCAAAAAAACAAAAACAAAAACAAAACAAAAACAACAACTCCCAAACGCAACTGCATAGAGAAACACACATGAATACCCCCACCCACAGTGTTGTTATTCAAGACGATATAGTAAGATGCCAATGTAAGTGGCAAAGGTGTAGTCAGGAGATTCACCTTACCCAGCTGGGATTTTGCAAGATTACTACGTCGCTCCGGCATATACTAGGACTTTCGGCATCATCACAACCCCTCTTGTGCTTATCGTGCCAATTTTTAGGATCAATGAAGCGTGAATCTCCACCCAAAAGAGAAACGAGACATATGGATACATACAGGCATAGATACCAGAAGATTAAAAATATGCACATGGCGCCGACACACCTACGTTCTTGAACAGAGCAGAAACTGGACTGACGCAGGCGAGAAATCATTTAGTGCTTGATTGAGCTTTGCTTAAAAGAAGTAAAGTGAATGGGTTAAGAGCCTCGCTGCTTTCTCTCAAGTGATCAAATTTTATTTGAAGTTTATATCAAACCTAAGATAGTAATTGGTTTAGTATTTTACTAAGTGAAAGACCTATTTTATTTTTGCATATTATTTAAAAATTTCTAATACCTTTATTTTTGCACACACACACACACACACACACACACATATATATATAGTCATCCGCAGACAAATCTGTTTCGCTGTATCACAGCTCATCAGTACGATTAGACATCCAATTGCTTTTAACCCAGGATTGAAACCCGACCGAATTGGCGTCAGTCGGCGATTCTACTTGTCTAACGTTTAACGTTACCATTGCAAGGGAAATAAGTAGATTCGTCTCCATGGAAAAGCAGAAGAATGATAATCGTGAAAGCTTAATAATATTCACGACAAACTAATCTTCTCTATTATAACAAAAACCGTTGTACACACACACACACACACACACACACACATATATATCCCTCCTTTCACGTTCATGGAGAGAGAGAGAGAGACGATAGCGAGGAAGCGTCGGCTCAGTTCATTCTCTTTACTACCAGTTATTAAACTTTAATACCAGTTATGAAAGCTCTTGCCGCCTGTATACGATTTAAGAGTGTCTTATTATTATTATTATTTTTTTTGCAATCATTATGTCGTCGACTAGTGAAGAATATATATAACTATCCTCTCTTTTATAATACAGACCGACCGTTGTGTATATATATATATATATATATATATATATATTATATTATCACGTCCAGGGTTTTGGATTATTTTGTTTTTTTTTCCTTATATTCTAATGTAAGATACTCAATAGTATGCACCTCAGAATATATGTTGACGTCATTTTAGACGACATATCAACATAAATGTCTTGTCATTTTTGACAGCACAGTCCACTCATATAAATATAATATTCAAATAGAATAAACTGTGGGATCAGATTTTTTATTGTCATTAGGAAATAAACTGAGTTCCACAGAAATGCTATATATTAATGTAATATTTGTAAAAAATGTACTTAACGATTCAACTGTGAAAATTTTTTAATAATAGTAAGAACTTAAAATGAGTAAACCTTTTAATAACAGTAAGAACTTAAAACGAGTAAACCTTTTAATAATAGCAAGAACTTAAAATGAGTAAAACTTTTAATAATAGCAAGAACTTAAAATGAGTAAAACTTTTAATAATAGCAAGAACTTAAAATGAGTAAAACTTTTAATAATAGCAAGAACTTAAAATGAGTAAAACTTTTAACAGTAAGATCTTAAAACGAGTAAACCTTTTAATAACAGTAAGAACTTAAAATGAGTAAACCTTTTAATAATAGCAAGAACTTAAAATGAGTAAACCTTTTAATAATAGCAAGAACTTAAAATGAGTAAACCTTTTAATAATAGCAAGAACTTAAAATGAGTAAACCTTTTAATAATAGCAAGAACTTAAAATGAGTAAACCTTTTAATAACAATAAGAACTTAAAATGAGTAAACCTTTTAATAATAGCAAGAACTTAAAATGAGTAAACCTTTTAATAATAGCAAGAACTTAAAATGAGTAAAACTTTTAATAATAGCAAGAACTTAAAATGAGTAAAACTTTTAATAATAGCAAGAACTTAAAATGAGTAAACCTTTTAATAATAGCAAGAACTTAAAATGAGTAAAACTTTTAACAGTAAGATCTTAAAACGAGTAAACCTTTTAATAACAGTAAGAACTTAAAATGAGTAAACCTTTTAATAACAGTAAGAACTTAAAATGAGTAAACCTTTTAATAACAGTAAGAACTTAAAATGAGTAAACCTTTTAATAACAGTAAGAACTTAAAATGAGTAAACCTTTTAATAACAGTAAGAACTTAAAATGAGTAAACCTTTTAATAATAGCAAGAACTTAAAATGAGTAAACCTTTTAATAATAGTAAGAACTTAAAATGAGTAAACCTTTTAATAACAATAAGAACTTAAAATGAGTAAACCTTTTAATAACAATAAGAACTTAAAATGAGTAAACCTTTTAATAATAGCAAGAACTTAAAATGAGTAAACCTTTTAATAATAGCAAGAACTTAAAATGAGTAAACCTTTTAATAATAGCAAGAACTTAAAATGAGTAAAACTTTTAATAATAGCAAGAACTTAAAATGAGTAAACCTTTTAATAATAGCAAGAACTTAAAATGAGTAAAACTTTTAATAATAGCAAGAACTTAAAATGAGTAAACCTTTTAATAATAGCAAGAACTTAAAATGAGTAAACCTTTTAATAATAGCAAGAACTTAAAATGAGTCAAACTTTTAACAGTAAGATCTTAAAACGAGTAAACCTTTTAATAACAGTAAGAACTTAAAATGAGTAAACCTTTTAATAACAGTAAGAACTTAAAATGAGTAAACCTTTTAATAACAGTAAGAACTTAAAATGAGTAAACCTTTTAATAACAGTAAGAACTTAAAATGAGTAAAACTTTTAATAATAGCAAGAACTTAAAATGAGTAATCCTTTTAATAATAGCAAGAACTTAAAATGAGTAAAAATTTTAATAATAGCAAGAACTTAAAATGAGTAAACCTTTTAATAATAGCAAGAACTTAAAATGAGTAAAACTTTTAACAGTAAGATCTTAAAACGAGTAAATCTTTTAATAACAGTAAGAACTTAAAATGAGTAAACCTTTTAATAACGGTAAGAACTTAAAATGAGTAAACCTTTTAATAATAGCAAGAACTTAGAATGAGTAAACCTTTTAATAACAGTAAAAACTTAAAATGAGTAACCCTTTTAATAATAGCAGGAACTTAAAATGAGTAAACCTTTTAATAACAGTGAGCACATTAAATATTTTATATATATATTAATAGTAAGAACTTAAAATGTGTAAAGTAGTAATAATATAATAATATACGATTCTGCTGGACATAAAGTAGGAAGTCAGTTTTCTATTATCATCAAGTAATAAAGTGAGACACTCCAAATGACTGCATATTAATATACAGTATAACCTGGATATAAGAGACCCATATATAATATAAACTCGGATATAAGATAGATTTTCCGGCGTCCTTCCTGCGGTTGCGTCGTCTACAATGAGGTCGTCACCAGTTTGAAGATGGTAGACGAATCTTTTAGAGTGGTCAGTAGGTCTTCGCCGGAGGTAACCGATGAAGCGAACATATTTATGCTATAGGTAAACTTGTACAATAATTATAAAAAATATATATTTTTTGGTGAACATATGAAAATCTTCGGACAAAAATACGGGTATAAAAGCTATAATTTTTTGCGACGCAATATAAATTTTCTTTCGACTTGTACCGCTTGTTTCGTACATACGATGCAAACGGAGCGGCGAAAGAATTTGTTTGTTTTTCTTTCTTCTCCAGATTTGATGCCACTTATAAGTACCGTAAGAGAAATACACAAACAGCTTAAAGTAATTTCATTGTATGTATTATTTTCATTTCATTATCTGTATTATATTTATGGCCTCATTGTGTGTCCTTATTATTTCATAGAAAGGTGTTGTTTTACCTTAGATTATTACTTTAATATTAAGTTAACATAGGTAAGTAATGCAAGTGCTTATTCACAGAAAATTGCTGGTACGTTCCGATTTACACGGAAAATCATGTTACGGCGCATTGTAGGAACAGAACTCTGTCGTAAGTCGAGGAATCCCGGTATTAATATATATATATATATATATATATATATATATATATATATATATATATATATAAACACACGTATGTGAAAACCGATAATGTGCAGGTTGTTTAATGGTCATACGTTCGAAGCGAGAAATCGGTGAAGCGAGTTTTAATTCCGGTCGTGATCGTTGCATTTAATTTCGAACAAATAATCTCGGGAAATGTATGAATCTATCTTTTCTCTACAACCAGTTGACAATCAGACTAAGAGAGAGACAATCGTGAATTCAAAACCGTTTTTGACCCTGTTGGGGCACTTAAATGAAATGGAACTAAGGTCAGTTCAGTAAAGTTCCAGTAGAAATCAAAGGTTGCCTCTGTGGGTGTTGAAGAAGCAGCAATGGCCCTGAACAATCGAGAATTCATTGAAACGAGCTGCTATACTGAACATGAGAAATCATTAATTTGCAATGTGCCATCAAGTCGAAAAATTTCTGATGATGACGCAAAAACCGAATAATTGTAAGAACTTAACAAAATGAATAAAGTAATAATAATATACTATTATGCTGGACATAAACTAAGGGATCTGTTTTCTATTGGTATTAAGTAATAAACCGATCCTCCAAGTTAGCGTAATAATTCTAAAATATATTTGATCGATTGGTTTTCTAAGGCTTATCAACCCGTTGCAGGTTATTTAAAGCCAGGAAATATTTTTAGGTTCTAAGGATTTATTTTTGAGATAACAATGATTTAGTGATACAAATAGCAACTAATTAACCCATGCGGGCGCAAAGAGTAAGATTCAGGTTTTTCCCAAGTGTATTTGTGTGTAAGTGACTATAACGAACACAACTGGAATTAGATTTAGGCTCTTCGATTAACAATTCAGAGCCATTATTCATTACAAAACCTGCGCATTCAAGCAGTCACTCATCTACGTACAGGCCGGCTCGATGTTGCTTAACTTCAGTTTTTCAACGTGATGTGACTGTAACCCAAAAAATATATTTAAAGACTTGCATGTGAAAAGAACTTCTAATAATAGTGAGGACTTAAAATGTGTGATTAAAAAGGATAATCATTTCACCCCATGCAAAGCAGTAAGGCCTTATAGTGTGAAAAAATAAGAGAAAAAGGAAAAATTATTAAGGAGCGAGGAGAATAGAGAAGACAGTAGATAATGATTGAAATTGCATTAAATTTTGGAGCAATAATTGCGAGAGAAGAAACTGATAGCATAGAACTTGAGGTTACTTCTAACTAATTCGACCGTGAAGTGATCAGTTTTGTCGCCAATCTAGTCAGTCAGTCAGTTAAGTGCCATACGTGATACACGCTTGGGCGATCATGTCTCGAAAGAGACATGACTGACTGGGCAGAAGATTATCCCGCAGTAGGTTGCCATTGCTTTCTGCGGTAGACTGGTTGCCGACCAAGGCTATAGAATCCAATCTGTCCTGTTATTTAACCCATAACTGGAAGGAATAGACGGATTAATATCTTTCCCAAGGGTATTTGCGCGTAAGTGAATGCAATGATGAATTCAGCTGGAATTCGAACTCGGCTCTCCGATTTCTCGTTCCGAGCCGATATCCATTGCACCACAGCGCCAATCTAGTACTGTGTTTCAATTCATAATGTCTAGATACCATATTGAAGAGCTTATCTAAACAAATACTATGAAAGTATTTATTGAAATGACACAGGGATTTATATTACGGTGTTGCGAAAGTGACTGAAATCGAGACGCAATATCAGGCCGAGTGGTAGACTTATAAATATGTAAGATAGATTTTTGAGAGACAAATTATCTAGCTCGGCACTGTGAACCAAATTTCATCATCATCATCATCATCATTCGATCAATTGATGGTTGGTCGGAAATCCAGCGACAGTCCCACCCCACACAGCACAGTCAAACACTACTGTACTCAAATCTCTTCTATCCAGCCTTGCGTCTCTGTTAATTGTGCCCGGATACATCAGTTTCCTTGATACAAAACTTCCAGAACGATGCCAAAGGAGTAAGGATGATATCATCTCATTCGGTGCTCGATAACACTGGCCAGCAAATTGTAGCCATTTCCGCTCAAGTTTGAGAGATAATCATGTGATATCTTCGTAGATGTAGGTCAATGTTGAGCGATATCTCAGCGGTTGTTTACTTTCTACAGTAGACTCGTTGTCAACCAAGGCTATAGTAACTAATCAGTCTTGCTATTCAACTTTTTTATCCAGATTAGTCAGTTAAATGCCATACGTGATCCATGGTTGAGCGACCATGTCTCGAAAGAGAGATGATTTGCTAGGCAGAAGATTTTACAGCTGTAGGTTGCCATTACTTTCTGCAATAGACTGGTTGCCAAACATGGCTATAGAACCCAATCTGTTCTGCTATTCAACCCATAGCTAGAGAGAGAAGAGATGGATTAATATCTTTTCTCACTGTATTTGTACATAAGTGGACTCTTCAAAACTTTGCTCCGTCATACATTTACTCAAGCTCTTTAGGTAGGCTACGCTTTGTTTTTTTTTCCTCTCTTGACTTCAATTACAATAATTTAATATAATTGGGAAAACATATTTAAAGAACCATATATGTAAAATTTCTAATAATAATAAGACGTTATTTTTGACAGCTTTGATAAACAAGTAAAACATAGAATTCTACACAACATAAAGTAGAGAATGAGTTTTTAATTCTTGTGCGTTGTAGTGCATTAGATGTCGGCCCGGAACGAGAAATCAGGGAGCCGAGTTCGAATTCCAGCCGAATTTATAGCATTCACTTACGCGCAAATACCCTTGGGAAAGGTATTAATCTGTCTATTCCTTCCAGTTATGGGTTAAATAACAGGACAGATTGGGTTCTATAGCCTTGGTCGGCAACCAGCCTACCGCAGAAAGCAATGGCAACCTACTGCAGGATAATCTTCTGCCCAGTCAGTCATGTCTCTCTCGAGACATGATCGCCCAAGCGTGTATCACGTATGGCACTTAACTGACTGAAGTGATGAAATGATCTCTCTAGAATTATTCCATATTAAAATATTAAGTGTAAAAATATGAATAATGACTCACTTATGCAAAAACCTTTAATAATAGTGAAGACTTAAAAAACGAGTCTGTAAATAAACTATGTGTCTAAGAGTAAATACTGTTTTTTATGGAATTTAGCCATTTTATACTTCCTTACTTGCATTTTTTATTTGTACTTTCTTATTTATACTTTCTTAGTTGTACTTTAATTGTATTTGCTTATTTATACTTTCCTATTTGTATTTTTTATTTGTACTTTCTTATTTGTATTTTCTTATTCGTACTTTCTTAATTGTACTTTTTTATTTGTACTTTCGTTCTTATTTGTATTTTTTTATTTGTACTTTTTTATTTGTACTTTCTTATTTAACCTTTCTGATTTTTATTTTCTTATTTGTACTTTAATTGTATTTTCTTATTTATACTTTCTTATTTGTATTTTCTTATTTGGACATTTTTATTTGTATTTTCTTATTTGCACTTGCTTTATTATTTGTATTTTTTATTTGTACTTTTTTATTTGTACTTTCTTATTTATAATTTCTGATTTTTATTTTCTTATTTGTACTTTAATTGTATTTTCTTATTTGTACTTTCTTATTTGTACTTTCTTATTTGTACTTTCTAATTTGCACTTTCTTTCTTATTTGTATATTTTATTTGTACTTTTTTATTTGTAATTTCTTATTTATAATTTCTGATTTTTATTTTCTTATTTGTACTTTAATTGTATTTTCTTATTTGTACTTTCTTATTTGGACTTTCTTATTTGTACTTTCTAATTTGTACTTTCTTTCTTATTTGTATATTTTATTTGTACTTTTTTATTTGTAATTTCTTATTTATAATTTCTGATTTTTATTTTCTTATTTGTACTTTAATTGTATTTTCTTATTTGTACTTTCTTATTTGTACTTTCTAATTTGCACGTTCTTTCTTATTTGTATATTTTATTTGTACTTTTTTATTTGTAATTTCTTATTTATAATTTCTGATTTTTATTTTCTTATTTGTACTTTAATTGTATTTTCTTATTTGTACTTTCTTATTTGTACTTTCTAATTTGCACTTTCTTTCTTATTTGTATATTTTATTTGTACTTTTTTATTTGTAATTTCTTTCTTATTTGTATTTCCTTATTTCTACTTTCTTTCTTAATTCTATTTTCTTATACTTTCTTTCATTTTTGTACTTTTTTATTAGTATGATTTTTCTTATTTGTATTTTCCAGTTTTGGTAAAACAACTATACGTATAAATATATTAAACAATATATAACAACCATCAGTATGAATCTATTAATGAAGATACTTCCAAAAAAGCGATACCTAAGCTTTGAAATGAATTTTAAAAACGTAGAAATCTTTCTTGAAGTATTTATTTTAATATAACTTCCAAACTAATTGATTAAATTTAATATTTCTAATAAGTAAAATTCCTAGATGTAATTTAAATTGGTTGGAACTTTTTAAAATCGCTAAAATTTGCCATATTGACGAATCTGTCAACGTAACTTAATTCTCTTTATTAAAAATCATTAAAAAACAAATGATACGTTTTTGAAACATAGTGTAAGAATAACTGATTTAAAATTCAATCAATCAAAATTAAAACAAATATTAGATATATTTAGTTTAAATATTGCAGAAGAAAAAAATTTAAAACGGAGGTCGATGGGCTGACAGTTTTATTGATAGCTTAATGCTTGGCATTTTTGAGTATGGGAACATAACTGTATAAATTATTATATAAAACGGCTTTTTTATATGCTTTTTTTTAACTACCCAGTAATCATAAAAAGAACTGGAAAATATTCTAAGAATCTAAAATTTACTAAAAAATTTAAAGTTTTTTTTATCGTTATTGCATTAATTTCTGATAATGTCGTGCATGGACGTCTGTATTTACAACAATCAGCACGTTTAGACAAACACAAACAGATAAAATTGAACATTTTTTTAAAATACTAGGGATCACCATTTATGATTAGTAAATTTAGTTGTTACTTAATAACAATATCCGCTAACCTCTACAAATTAATACAAAAGTTTTAAAAAGCTTTGAAATGTTTGAAATTATTTGATTCAAAATAAAAAAAATGAAAACGTTTATTATAAAAATTAATTATTCATTGACAGTTTTTATAAAGACGATAATGTCTTTAATATAATGTTATTCATAGACAATTAAATGCTGTTCTAATTAAATAATGTCTTAGTTTTATTGCATTTTTTATTTTACAATTCAGAGAACATTTTAGTAACTGATGTCATGTTTTACAAAAAAAGAAGATAAAAAAAAATAATGATTTAAATTCTCCAAGGAGTTTTGCGTATAATATATAAGCATTAAGAAAAAAATTAATTTCTTGAAATTTAATAAAATAAATAAAATAAGTATGTGTTGGGAGAAACAGATGTAAAAAACAAGGTTTTAATAACATTTTCTGAAAAAGAAAAACTTCTAAAATAATTTCATTCATTTGTGAAGGAGTCCTCAAAGTTTAATTAAAATTCGACAATTATTTGAGATTTGCAAGCATTTCCAAATCAATGATTTTTTTTCAAAGCAAAAAAAAATATGATTTTATATAGTAATCTATGGCACCCCGCTGACTCAAGAAAAACAAAATTTTTAAGCAAAATTTCAAACGTTCTAAAAGGGATAGAAAATATTATTTAATAATAAAAAATCTTTTGTCTTTCCTCGTAATAATAGCATAAACATTTGGACGATCAAAGATTGTTCTTATTAAGTGTGGGGTTCTTTTTCATCATGATATGGTGTTTTTTAGCGAATTTATGGAAGAACACACACACACACACACACACACACATATATATGTTAAACACAGAAATAATGGTTGTTCCAACGAGAGAAATTGGCATAGAAGAAAAAGTGCGAGTGTAGATTTATTGTTGCTATTATTATTAATATTACTTGCTTTTTGTATGATATATTAAGCGCCCATAATGGTATTTGTGTCGCTACACGTGTTTCGAATCTAAAGTTGACTTTCTTCAGGCAAATAAACTAATGACTTCACATATCGAGATCCGTTTGTTTTTCTGATGGCCAAGGTATCGTGTATAAATGGATAAGTCAGTGGTGAGCAGGTCAGAGAGTTCATATGCGCGCGTGCGTGTTGATTTTTTTTACACTCGCACCTTAAGTTTCTCCTGTCACCTTATTTATTAGTTATTTATGTTTTTTTTTGGGGGATACAACTTGAATTTAGTGTGTGTGTGTCTATTTTTTGCGTTTGAATTGCGCGCGCACGCGCGTGTCTTAAGTTTTCATGTTGTTTTGTTGAGAGATGGCTTGTATTTTTTTATAAATATTTCTTCCTGCATAATGAGTGTGTCATAATCTGCATTTTGGTAGATGAGCATTACTCTGAATTTACCTCCACTGCATTCATGTAAGCGTTGGGAGATGTACAATTTCCAGTTATTGGTGAGTTTGATGTTATGTGAAGCCACAAGTTTATTCGCTTGAAGTGAGTCAACTTTAGACTCGAAATATGTGTAGCTACATAAATACTATTATGGACACTTAATATATCATACAAAAAGCAAGTAATATTAATATTCATAGCAACAATAAATCTACACTTTAAACAAAACGTTCACGGCTTCTCGTATTTTTTCTTATATATATATATATATATATATATATATATATATATATACATGCACACACACACACACACACACACACATATATATATATGTGTGTGTGTGTATATATATATATAAATCCAAATGAATAAGGAACGAAGAAAATAATTTCAACGTTCAAAACATTAATTTATAACTGTTCAATATAAAAACAGAGCAATGAATATTTATTATTAATTATATTTTAGAACGTGTACAGACTACAAAATTGTACATTTTGTTTCGACACTGAAAGAACAATTTCTCATCAGGTAGTTAATAAATTACCATCATTATTAACTACCTGATGAGACATTGTTCTTTCAATATATATATATATATATATATATATATATATATATATATATATATAGTTATGAATTAATTGTATATTGCGACATGTAAATTTCTATGTTTCGAGTTAGATTCTCTTCATCAGGCAATGTTTGATGTTGGTTGTACAGATGATTTACATTTAAATTTAAAAACCTTCGGTTTGCTGTGTAAGTATTTGGGAAGATATAAAATTTGCATGTGTGTTTCTTTTAACTAATCAGAGCAAAGATTCATTTTGGAATTTGGACCAAAAGGATACATACTAACTTTTGCTCTTTTTTCCTCTTTTTTCCCTCCCTTATCTTACTTTTTTCCTTTCTTCTTTACCCTCCTTAAAGGTCAAGATGTCAACTTGCTTTTAACCTAATTTTATCATTTTTCTTTTTTTCTCTTTCATAATTTCTCGCTTAGATTTTTTTTTTGTATGGTATGCCGGCCTTCTATGGAAACTGCGAAGCTATGGCATAACTGGACTTTTGTTGGACTTAATCCGGTCATTCCTCTCTAAACGTACACTGAAGGTGGTATTAAACGGACATGCCTTCCAGAACTACCCTACAAACGCGGGTGTACCTCAAGGCTCTATCCTAGGTCCTACGCTCTTTCTAATCTATATCAATGATCTCCCCGATACCATAAGATCACAAGTAGGCATGTACGCCGATGATACCACAGTTTACTCTCGCCTCGATCAAAAAACTGGTGTTGGTGACAAGGCGAATCTCGCTGCCGAGCTTGAGAAGGACCTCCAATCCGTGGTGGATTGGGGTAAGTAATGGCTCTTAAAATTCAATTCTTCCAAAACGAAGCTGCTGTCAATTAACCACCACAGGCAACCGCACCACCCTCCCATTAGCATGGAACAGGCTTCCCTCCCAGAGAGTAAATCACTACGCCTGCTTGGCCTGACACTCTCAGCGGACCTCAAGTGGAATGACTACGTCGAATCCATTGCTAAATCCGCTGATATGAAAGTCGGATCTCTGTGTAGGGCCCGGAAATTCTTTCCGCCTGAATCTATCCTGCAATTATATAAATCCACCATCCGCCCGTGTATTGAGTACTTCTATTCTCCTCGGGGTTCTTAAAAAATACAGCGAAGAATCTGTAATGTGATTGATACCGACTTGGCTGACCGCCTGCAGTATCCCTCTCACCGGCGTGACGTGGCTTCCCTGTGCCTCTTCTATAAATACTTTCATGGCTTCTGCTCTGACGAACTTAAATCACTGGTGCCCCCTAGATGTGAATTTGCACGAGATTCTAGATTGGCAACTAGGTCCCACCCTTTTTACAGTGAAACCGATGAAATATAACCGCAATTTCTACTCTAACAGCTTCTTTCCTCGCACTTCCCGCCTGTGGAATTCCCTACCTCATGATTGCTTCCCCGACGGCTACAACCTCCAGGAGTTTAAATGTAAGGTCAATAGACACCTCCTAACACACTCACTTACACCCACTCTCTCCAACTCTCTCCCTATGTACATCCTAAGTCGTCTATCACCCTCCTTCTGACATTTCCCATACACAATCCCTCTATGTAACCCTCTGCGCTATAGTGGCAGTGGAATGCCTTGCTTGGGGTGACACGATTAAAAAAAATGTAAATAATCTGTACTACCAACATCAAACATTGCCTGATGAAGAGAATCTATCTCGAAACATAGAAATTTCCGTGTTGCAATGTACAATTAATTCATAACTATATAATTATATTAAGCTCTATAATATTTATTATATTTAGCACTGTTCATAATAAAATAAATGCCGCGGCACTCAAAATAATAAAACCTTGAGTCCTCTTCACCTGGAATTATATGAACAATGGATAGATGCCACAGAGCATAAATTCCAATTTAAATAGGTACAAAAGTATATTTTCATTTTGTTTTTTATTTAACCTTTCAGAATACTTTCAGGTCAACACATCATCAGAAGGAATTGTTTGTACCATGTTTGACGAAGGCAAAATGATCAGTGATTACAGGGAATAAATGAGGAGGACGATATCCATCCAGAATATATATATATATATATATATATATATGTGTGTGTGTGTGTGTGTGTGTGTGTGTGTTTTCTGAATTTGTTAAGAACACAATAAAAAAATTCTTGATAAAAGAATTTGATATGCTTAATCTGAAAGCATTGTTGTTTCTGAAAACCGCACCCACAGCTTATGTGCCTTTATTGTTTAACAAACAAGTTCTAAACTTTTGCGTATCCGACGTTTACATTAGCGAGACACACATCTATCAGTCCGCATGTTTTCCATGTTCAAAGTGTCTGCTTAAATTGC
>JBBBDQ010002375.1:1222500-1371015 GCA_037127315.1 Ascarosepion bandense
TCCAGCACCTTCAGATGGAACAACGGGTGTGCTCTGGCCAAAGCAGAAAAAAAAAACAAAAACAAAACCAAAAAAAAAAAATCAAAAAACAAACAAACAAAAAAAAAAACAGTTCAAGCTAAAATCTACAGCACAACTCGGACTATTTATCAAATGATCCGCAATGGAAGACCCGTATGTATTTCGAATGGTATCACCAGACGAAACATTTTTATTGAGTATTTTAGAAGACACATGCTGTATAATCCTACATCCAAACGCTTCACAACTACATTTAGAATAATAAATAACAGAATTAATATGGTTGGGGGCAGGACGTCTTTACGCATAGATGAAAGGACAAACTTAGTTTGAAAAACAACACGAACGTTAGCTGCATAATAACACTCACGTGAACTAGATGAAATCCGCTTGGCGAAGGACTCTCTAACTCTACCCAATGACGTTATTCGGCGATTGACTGGACATTTACTAACCGTTGCAGGTTTAATTTTATTAAACCTAGCAATCTTATCCCGAATAACCCATTGAACAATGTCCGATGGATAACCATTGTTCACAAAGATACTAGTTAAACAACTAATTTCATCTTTCAAGATTTCATCTGAACAAATCATTAGCGCCCTATTGGTCAAATTTCTAATCAGATGAATCTTTTGTTGTTTAGGACAAAACGAATCTCATCGCGTATAAAGACCCGTAAAGGTAGACTTCCTATATATATATATGTACTTTAACTAAGTTAAAAGGTTTTTGAAATTTGTTTTTAATTCGAGTAGATAGACCCTTCTATCGCCCGGTTCTCAAACCGCTCACATCTATTGAACAGGTGTAGAGGCTCATCCCTTGTTTCCGGTTTAGGAAGTGGTTTCCGTCTCTCTTTTTCTCCTCAGACCTCAGTAATGGTGCTTCTGCGATTTTCATGCAATGTGCGTGGTCGGTGGCAACGTCTCTTCATTGTGAGGGTACTGAGTTGGTAGTTTTCTGGTTGCTGCTTCCGACTGGTAGTTAGGGGCCCTAACTCTTGCGTAGCGTCAAGAGCAGCCGCTCTGATCAACAGTTGCATAATATCCGGGGTTCTTGCAGTGCCATGTCGCGCATGGATAGGTGTCTCTGCAGGCGCTTTCGGTGAGCAACCCTGAGGCCACACTTTGCTGCAGCCCTCGCCAATTCCCTTCCAGTGCATGTCGCAGCTAATGACCGTTTGCCTCCTCTACTCGGGGTCTCTCTCCAACAACAACATTAAACATGAACATCCATATCTCCGCAAAAAATCCTAAACCAGGCAAATTAAATCACCTAAACTTCTTAACATTTCCTTTACTAACATCCGGGGTATCCGAACCAACTTCTGTAGCGTTGAATCCTTCCTTCATCAAAAGTCCCCTGGCATCCTAGCTCTTTGTGAGACTAATCTTAACCCCTCATCTGAGTTCTCTATCCATTTCTAGCTTCCCCTCTTCAGGAAGGACTCCAATATCCATATGCATGGGCTTGGTGTTTATGTCAGCGAACATCACCCATTAGCTAGGGTGATCTCTCTTGAATCCCTAGATCATTCTTTCATGTGCTTCCGTCTCTCATTTCTAAGCTTGGTTAGCTATCTTTTCTTTCTCTACAGCCCTCCCCTCACCTCCTGACTGTTCAGTATTTGATATAATCTCTAATAATATCGATAAGGCCATTTCTTCTCACCCATCTGCCTATATATTTGTGGCTAGAAAACTCTGTCACAGATTTTGCTGGTGTTCGCAGCATTAATGTTTTTTAATAATTCTGTCTCTTACGCAAGTGGTGAATTTCCCCATGCGTTTCTCCAATAACTCTAATGAAAGGGACTCACTGCTAAACCTCTGCTTTACTTCCATCCCAGACTCTTGCAATGTCAAGCAGCTCTGCCCTCTCGGAAACTCTGACCATATGGTTATTTTCGTTAACGTCTTCTTCCACTCCCACTTCACCCAAGAAATTCAGACCAGCAGAATATCTTACTGCTACCAAAGAGCAGACTGGGACTCGTTCTGCAACTTCCTGTGTGACGTCGTTTGGAACAATGTTTTTAGTCTTCCCGGTTCTCGACAAGAATGGCGAAGCTCGAAATGTTGCCCTGGATATTTCCAAAGCGTTTGACAGAGTCTGGTATGCTTGCCTTCTCCGCAAGCTGCGGAGCTATGGTATAACTGGTATGTGCATCCGAGGTCTCTTCTTGGGTTAAAGCTGGCATCAATGCTTTCATCCCAGCCAGGAAGTTTCAGCTTAAATTCCATTCGTCCCTCTGCTTCTCGCCCGCTTACTCGGCCGCCATTGCCCACCGGAATCACTTCTTCCGGCTTTATAGAAGCCACGCGTCGGGCCATAACAGGCGCATTTTTGCCTCAGCTCGTAATAAGTGCGAAAAGATACATAATGAAGCTAAGATGTTGTTTGCTGCCAGAGTGAAGCAGCGCATAGCATCCCGTAAGTTCGGCACCAAAGACTACTGGCGACACTGTAAAAGTGTGCTTAACAACAGTAAAACCTCAATACTCCCTCTAATCAATGAATTTCAGGTCCTCACCTCTTCAGTGGACAAGGCTGAATGCTTTGCTTGCAGAATGCTTTGCTTGCAGAATGCTTTGCCCGACTTCCCACTTAGAACTGAGGCCAAACTGAATTACCCCCTCGCTGGTCTCTAACATAATCTCAAAGCCTACCCTCATAAAGCGACCAGAGGGGACGGAATCTCAATCATAGTTTTAAAGAAATGTGCCCCTTGAACTCTCCTCTGTCCTCTCTAACATCTACAACTACTGCCTATCTGTTTCCTGCTTTTCTGCCTGTTGGAAGTCTTCCTCTGTAGTTCCTATATTTAAGAATTCTGGAGAACCCTCGGACCCCGTTAATTACCGCCCTATCAGCCTCCTACCGATCTTTGGCAAAGTGTTCGAAGCCATTATCAACGCCGAGGTGGTTCAGCATCTCATAGCCCACAGACTCTTCTCGGACAAACAGTATGATTTCTGCTTAACCAGGTCTACTGCTGATATGCTAACTACCATCACTGAGTATATATACCAGGTTCTCGACAAGAATGGCGAAGCTTGAAATGTTGCCCTGGATATTTCCAAAGCCTTAGACAGAGTCTGGCATGCTGGCCTTCTACGCAAGCTGCGCACCTATGGTATAACTAGACAATTGTTTGACCTAATCCAGTCATTCCTCTCTAATCGCACAATGAAGGTAGTATTAAACGGACATGCCTCCCCAAACTACAATACGAACACGAGTATCCCTCAAGGCTTTATTCTAGGTCATACGCTCTTTCTGATCTGTTTAACGATCTCCCCGACGTAATAAGATCCCAAGTAGGCATGTACGCTGACGACACCACCGTTTACTCTCGCCTCGATCAAAAATCTGCTGAGGTCGACAAAGTGAACCTCGCTGCCGAGCTCTAGAAGGACCTCCAATCTGTGGTGGACTGGTAAAAATTAATGCTTCCAAAACGAAGCTGCTATATATCGACCATCATAGACAATCGCTCCTACCCCCCCGCCATTAGCATGGAACAGGTTTACCTCCCTGACAGTAAAACACTACGCCTCCTTGACCTCACACTCTCAGTGGAATGACTACATCGAATTCATTGCTAAATCCACCGCTAAGAAGGTCGGTTCATTGTGCAGGGCCAGGAAGTTTTTTCCGTCTGAGTTCATCCTGCACATATATAAATCTACCATTCACCCGTGTATTGAATACTACTGCCACATCTGGTCGGGTGCTCCTGCTATTCACCTCGGGGTTCTTGACAGAATCCAACGGAGAATCTGTAATGTGATCGATACCGACTTGGCAGCTCGGTTGCAGTCGCTATCTCACCAGCTTGACCTGAATTCCCTGTGCCTCTTCTATAAATACTTTCACAGCTTCTGCTACAATGAACTTAGATCACTGGTGCCTCCTAGATATGAATTTACACGAGCTACTAGATTAGCAACTAGGTCTCACCATTTTACAGTGAAACCGATAAAATGCAACCGCAATTTCTACTCTAACAGCTTCTTTTCTCGCTCCTCCCGCCTGTGGAATTCCCTTCCATATAATTGCTTCCTCGGCAGCTACAATCTCCAGGAATTTAAATGTAAGGTCAATAGACATCTCCTATCTCACTAACTCGCATCCTTCCTCTCAAGCTCTTTTTTCATCTACTTCACCCCAATCCTCGGTATTCTCATCCGTCTATTACCCACCTTCTGAAATTTCCCAAAACTAACCACTCTTTCTCATCGCTTTCCCATATGTAACCCCCTTGCGCAACAGTGACAGTAGAATGCCTTGCTTGGGGTGAGATGATTTAAAAAATAATATATATATATATATATGAATTCGGTGTTTAATACACTATCATCAGTCAGTCTGATGTTGGTATATTAAACGCCTAAACTTTATAGGTATTTAGCTGCAGTATGCTATAATAATTGAAGTGACAGTCCCCCCCCCCAGAATGGAAGAAGTTACACAGTTTTGGGAAAAGATATGGGCTTGCCCTAAAGAACATAGCAAGGAAGTAGATTGAATTGCACAAGAGATAGAACGAATGAAAAATAAACCAGAACAGACATGGGCTGGAATTACAGAAGAGGATGTTAAATTTGCACTAAAAAAGCACACAATTGGAAATTCCCAGGTATAGATAAAATTCCTAACTTTTGGCTATATTATTTAAATACAGCACATAAAAATCTAGCCAAAAAACTTCAAGAAATGGTTGACGATTCCACTAAAATTCCTGCATGGATGACCAAAGGAATTACATTTCTTCTACCCAAGAATGGTGACACAAACAACCCGAAAAACTACAGACCAATTACATGTCTTCCGTCAACATATAAACTATTAACATCTATTTTAACAAAACAGACATATTTATTCTTAGAAAGAAATGACATGATACCGCTTGAACAAAAAGGGTACAAACGTGGCTGTTATGGATGTAAAGACCAATTGCTTATTAACACAATGATCCTGGAAAACTGCTACAGTACAAAGAAAAATCTTAGTACTGCCTGGATAGATTATCGTAAGGCATTCGATAGTGTGCCACATTCCTGGATTTTAAAAACTTTAAATATATCCAAGATATCCCCCGTCATCATCAATTTCATCAAACAGGCATGTCTATATGGAAAACAACCCTTTACCTCAATCATATAAATGGAACCTATAAGTCTGATGAAATAAACATCAAAAGAGGTATATTTCAAGGTGATTCTTTGTCTCCATTACTATTCTGCATATCATTAATAGCACTAACCAGTCAACTTAATAAGACAGAATGTGGTTATAAAATAGGCCAAAAGAAAATAAGCCATCTATTTTACATGGATGACTTAAAGTTATATGTTAAGAATGATAATGAGCTGGAAGGTCTTCTGCAAACTGTAAAATGCTTCAGCGAAGACATTGGAATGAAATTCAATTTGAATAAATGTGCTAAAGCTACAGTTTTACGTGGATCAATACAAGAAACATCCTCAATTAGCTTAGACCCTGCTGTAACAATAAAAGAATTGAAACCAGAAGAAGCTTATAAATACCTAGGTGTAAATGAGAGTGAAAACATTCACCATAAAAAAGGAAAGAAATAGTGCGTAAAGAGTACTATAGAAGGCTACGAATGATATTAAAAACTGAATTGAATTCTCAGAACAGAGTTATGGCCATTAATAGCCTTGCAGTCCCAGTTGTCCTATATAGCTTCAACATCTTAAACTGGACTCTAAACGACATCAGGCGAATGGATTCTAAAACAAGAAAGCTTCTTTCTAAGCATAAGATGCATCATCCAAAGGCTGATGTAGACCGTCTATACATACCCCGTAAAGAAGGTGGAAGAGGTCTTATTCAGCTGGAATTGTCATACAAGACAACAACTATTGGCTTACTAATATACATACAAACAACAAAGGATTGGATGATACAATTAGTAAGGCAACATGAAGAAAGAAAGAAAAAATATTCAATAATAAAAGAAGGCAGTAAATATAAACAAGATTTACAGTTAGTAGATTCTGTAGAAAAGCAAAACAGAAGCCAAGATCCAACTATTGTGGCAAAAAATATGAAAATGAAAGCCAAAGATAAAGCTCTTGAACAGATGAAACAGCGCTGGCAAGACAAACCTCTGCATGGCCAATATCCAGAACGTGCCAATAAATCCAATGTTGACAAAGTTAATACTCATCGATGGTTACGTGCATTTGGATTAAAGTCTGAAACTGAAGGCTTTATTCTTGCAGCACAAGACCAAAGTCTTTTCACTAGAAACTTTCAGGTAAATATTATGCATAATAATATGGATCCAAAATGCAGGTTTTGTGATAAACCCCAAGAAGCAATAGACCACCTAATTTCAGGCTGTTCTGTGCTTGCGCCAAATGAATATAAAAACCGCCACGATAGAGTTGGGCAATATTTACATTGGACAATGTGCAAACATTATGGAAAATCTGTAAACAAACACTGGTATGAACATCACTCAGCACCGATTACAGAAATAGAAGATGTAACCATTCTATGGGTTTACACCATCTACACAGATAGAAAAATTGAAGCAAACAGGCCAGACATTATTGTTAAAAACCAGAAGGAGAAAACTTGTCTGTTAATTGATATGGCTTGTCCAGCGGATTGTAACATAGCAATCAAGGAATTTGAAAAACTGTCAAAATATAAAGACCTGGAAATTGAAATAGAAAAAAATGTGAAAATTGAAAACAAGAGTTGTGCCAGTGATAGTAGGTGCACTTGGAATGATAAAAAATGGAACAAAACAACACATTGAAAGAATCCCTGGAAACCCCAGCTTAAGAGATATACAAAAAATTGTCTTATTAAGTACAGCCCACACACTAAGGAAAACTTTATCTATGTAATGCTAGGGATGATAGGGAAGATAGAAAAACATGAAATGGAGCCGTAACAACACGCCACGACCTGCCTTAGGTCTCCCCGCAGACTTGGTTGGTAGTGAGACCAAAGCAGAAATCGAAATATGATGAAAAATGACATAATAATAATAACTATATATATTTATGGTCTATTTTTGTACTGAGCACTTTATAAAAGTAAATATAGCTGGGGAATGCACTTCCATTAGTATTAACCACTAATATATATCTGGCTATTGGGCGTGTATAATGATAATGTATACGCTAAAAAGTTTGCCTTCTACCGAGCGCCCTTGGCCCAGAGGTAGAATCGCCAACTGACGCCATTCGGTCGAGTTTCAATCCTGGGTTAAAATCAATCGGAGTCTAACTATACTGATGAGCTGTGATACAGCGAAACAGATCTGTCTACGGATGACTATATATATATGTATATAGTCATATATATATATATATACGAGTGAACGGCACTTTTGCAGCCATCGTGTCATGAGCAGGAAGGCAAACAATACCTTATTGATAATAATAATATATCTCTCTAGATTATCATGCAACGTTTCCAGATACTTTTGATCATTCTTGTTTGTTCCACGGTTCACGAAATATAATACCAAATTATTTGCTTATGATGTACGTAATACTACTACTGTTGTGATCTGACGATCAAGAGAAAAAATCTAATTCTCATGATCCCATAGAAATATAAAAGGAAGCCATCATACTGACGGGGAATTTAGAATCGTTTTCTAAATTCTCGCGAGAAAACACGTGGAATTGAGCAGTTCCAGAAATAAAGACCACAGGTAAGTCAAATTTCTCAAATATTATTTTCTCATGTTTAAAATTGCCTTTTACAGACAGACTTATCATTCCAAAGTAATTATTTATTTTACAACACAAACACAAACAATTGTTTGAAACTTGAGTATGATGTAACATGACAGTTTGTTTATATTATCTGCCTGGAACGTTTCAATCTCCGCTGCCTACGATGTATCCCTGGAATCACATGGCGAAGTTACTAACACTGCTATGCCGGAGCAATGCAAACCCTCGAACTATGCATCTCCTCCTCTGTGAACATCGACTTCGATGGCTGAGTCACATACATCGAATGAATGATGGTCAGAAAGACATCATGTACAGTGAGTTGGCTATGAGACATCGGCCGGTAGGTCATCCAGCACTCCGTTTCAAGGACGTTTGCAAGGCGTCAACTGTAACTACATCCACGAACATCAAAAAGACACTTGTAAGTTCGTAGAGTACTAAAGTCTGTAAAACTCATTTAATTTCTCTTTTACTCCCATTGTTTTTTAGTAAATGCTTATAAAATATAAATTCGTCATGTTTCTTCTCTTTCATAAACACCCGGTTCAAGCAGATTAACTTTGTTGACGAAATATTGTATTACATCTTCAAATCGTTCGGACTCGAATCATTCGGGGTTTAATTTTGGCATCTTGATGTAGGTTGTTGGTTAAAAAAGTTAGTATAGTTGAAGTGTACTACAGACTAGTGAGTTCAATCTCCACTGGGTGCCCCATCCAGAAATTATTTGACATGAAATAACTTAAAAACAATTAACTAACCTAATTTCAAATTTGCACCCGGGTGAAATTAAGTTCAAATGAAAATAAATGCAAGTACCCTGTTTTGGGTGCGTGCAGTAGCCCAGTGTTAAAAAATGTCTTATTGCAAGTAAATTAACTAGTGTGTGCGTTCGATCCACTCAGGAAAAATGGCTGTTTGCATTCTAGAAATTATACTGCACGTCTTTACAATTTGAGAATAGAATCTAACGGAATATATTTATTCTAATAATACGGAAAATATATTAGCTAAATAAAAGCTGAAGAAAGTTTTAAGAAAAAAAGAACATTTTGTTATAAACTAATGCGCTGAAGTTTTAAGCAGTATAATTTCTCCTATATGGCAGTGAATTCTGGAAAATGTTCTCACAGGTGAAGAGGTAACTTGAGTCAATAGAAATGTGGTTCTATAGAAGAGTGCCGAACATGTGAGCAACGAGGAAGTATTAAGGAAAAAGGAAACTACTTGGAAAGAGACAGTTGTATTTTTGGGACACATAGTAAGAAATGAAATCTTAAATGCACTTGGTAAGGTATTAATCCATCTCTTCCCTCCAGTTATGGGTTAAATAACAGAACAGATTGGGTTCTACAGCCTTGGTTGGCAACTAGTCTACCGCAGAAAGTAATAGCAACCTACCGCTGGAAAATCTTCTGCCCAGTCACTCATGTCTCTTTAGAGACATGATCGTCCAAACGTGTATCCCGTATGGCACTTAACTGACTGTCTAAATTCATAAAGTCTAGGTACCAAAGAGGAAAGTATATTTCCGTTACCCCAAATACGCTTTACTACGAAACCAATGAGAATCGCTTGCTGGAGCATATAAAAATGGGCAGTAAACCATTTTCTTCGTTTTTTTCTCTCTCCGGACATGTGTTACGAGGCTCGGCTTTTTTTTATCACTGTAGAAAGATGCCGTGTTAACGTCTCTCCGAATGCAGGCTTCCCAACCAGGACTTATTTTATCGTTCTGAGAAAAGGCTCATACAACTGCGCATTTCAGGCACAGACAAGTTCTACACTAACTACACTTGTACATTTCTTATCATTTGTTTATTAATTGTTTTCTGTGTAACTCATACTGAATGGTTCGGTTTTGTTTACAAGTTGTGTCCCAACTCGAATTATTTGCCTTTCACTCTCATTCTCTCCAAATTTGCTTTTCACAACTATTGGCATTAAAAGAAACGGCAGGAATCACTTGTTACAGGCAGCGCAACTATGTGTCTGCGTTTGAATGTTGTTCAGAGAGTTATCTTTAAAAACTTCAGCTAGGAAAAGGATAATATTCGCAATAGTTTAAAAAAAAAATGAAAGCTAACGAAAATTGATAAGGATGTCAAAATTACACATAAAATTCACTTCACACTCAGTGTCTTTATAAAGAAAAAAATTAATTGAGTTCACTCCTAGCAAGGAAATAAAGCCACTAAGACACAAGGGGTTACTAGGTATGGAAGAATTAAAAAACAAAAAGATTAATAAGAAACGATAATAAAAGAAGACTTGCTCTTTTTATGGACTTATTGTGCTTCCATGTTCCAAACACCCTCGACCATCTCTTCTGATACTGGTGGTTCTCTAGATCGTTATTGCTCTGCACAGACAGCATTCATCTTTGAACCTTTTGTGTATTGGAGTTTTAGCGAATTCTCTCACAAATGCACTTTTGTTCGACTATGATCGAGTATATTTCAACGCGCAAAACGCACTTTCTCTTTCGTTGAATGGCTTTTCTGTACCTGAAAAGAAAAAATAACAGATGAAACATTAAACAGATTTGGATTTGTTTCAACGCATGCTGTTAAAATTTGAAACCTTTTAAAAGAGAATTGGTCAAGTTATTAGATTACGGAATTATATTAATTTTTCTGAAACATCCTGTTTACATAGACTTTGAAAAAACAGTAGCTACCCTAGCATCTATGCATCGCTCATTCAGTAATGAATTAGAGCACTCTAACTACTGGCGCATGATGCATCATACGCTAAAAGTCTACCTGCTTCTACCGAGCGCCCAGATATAGAATCACCGACTGACGCCAATTCGGTCGGGTTTCCATCCTGGGTAAAAGCAATCAGATGTCTAACCGTACTGATGAGCTGTGATACAGCGAAATAAATCTGTCTGCGAATGACTACACACACACACACACATATACATATATATGTGTGTGTGTGTGTGTGTGTTTGTGTGTGTGTGTGTGTGAATATACAAACAAGTTAATTTTTTAAACACACACACACACACACACACACACACACACACACACACACACACACACACACACACACACATATATATATTTCTTTTAAACAAGTTGTGTTAAACGATAGAGACAATATAGTCATATATATTTTCTTTTGAATTTTTTCATATTTTCTGATTAGACTTTTTATTTCCAAATCATATTTGTATAAAAATTGTCCAAAAGTTGTCCTAGTACTTACGAACGTCATCGTTCATCATCGGGGACTATATTACAGTTTAAAAATCAAATATAACCTTGTAGCAGGAAAAGTGTTACAACATTTCAAAAGAAAATGAAGAAATGTTAAATTCAAAGGCAGTAATAATGTAAGCAACATGAACACGTGAAGATATGTGCTCACGTAGATGCGTGAATTATATGGAATACTTGGTTGTTAAAGATTTTAAATTCCCTGATGATGAACGATGACGTTCGTAAGTACTAAGACAACTTTTGGACAATTTTTTATACAATCATAATTCGGATATAAAAACGTCTAATAAGAAAATATGAAAAAATTCAAAAGAAAATATGTAAGACTATGTTGTCTCTATCGTTTAACACAACTTGTTTAAAAGAAAAGATGCTGCCAAAATATGTGAATTGTAATGAGAACCGGTAAATTATTCGTGAAAATTTGTATATTTGCAACAGATTGCAATTCACGACGTTTATGCGTTTACGAAGAGGAAACGCACGCACGTACGCACGCTCGCAGAGTTTAATCATTGTTTCCTGTTTAGGATTAGGTTTCCGGTTTATTTAAAAGATTTCTCATTCTCTTTCCCTCCCAGTAGTAGCCCCTTGCGCCTGAGTAGCATTTTTGCTATGCTTGGGCTGAATTGATTAAAAAAATTAAGATACGCGTATAAAAGTTTTTCTCAAATATAAAATAGATTTAAATGAACAATTTAAATGGTTGGGAATTAATACCTTAGTGCAGCTCTCGATGCTGTATTAAATTTTACAAGCGCTCTTTCCGCCTTGGAAATATCAACTGTCTCTTTCGGATGTTAAGGATGTGTCATCTTTGTTTTCATTTACTTTAAAACTTCGTCGTTGCTCACATGTCCGATCAACGGCATCTTTCTGTAGAACCACGTTCCTGTTGCTTCAAGTCTTTTCTTCATCTTTGTAGTGATTACTCTGCATTCACTGCCATATAGGAAGATAGATATTATGTAACAGTTCGGTACTCTTTCCCTTGTTTCTAACGAAATATTCCTGTTTCTTAATAATTTGCTTAGCTTTTGGAAGGCAACTTTCAAAATACAAACTCTTCTCCGGATTTCAGTGTTGCACTTTCGTCCTCTTTTAAAACAGTTCCCAGATATTTAAATTATTTCACTTGTTTGAATTTAGCATCACAAATATGTAATTTGCCTGTTGGATTGCCCATTTTGATAACAACCATGCATTCCGCCTTCTTGCAATTGATGGTTAGATGCGGCTTTTAGATTTTAATAAAACTGGCGAGTACGAAAAAATAATAGTCCCCAGGTATGGTTTTCTGTTAGAGTAACCTCTTCGGATGTGCGTTGTGGTACAGTGGATATCGGCTCGGAACGAGAAACCGGGAAGCAGAGTTCGAATTCCAGTTGAATCCATTGTATTCACTTACGCGCAAATACCATTGGGAAAGGTATTAATCCGCCTCTTCCTTCCAGTTATGGGTTAAATAGCAGGACAGACTGGGTTCTATAGCCTTGGTCGGCAATCATTCTACCGCAGAAAGCAATGGCAACCTACTGCGGGATAATCTTCTGCCCAGTCAGTCATGTCTCTTTCGAGACATGATCGCCCAAGCATGTATCACGTATGGCACTTAACTGAACTGAACCTCTTTTCGGACAAACAATATGGCTTCCGTTTCTCAAGATCTGCCGCATATGTATTGACAGGTATTACAAAATTTGTATATCAAGCTTTAGATAAGAATGGTGAAGGTCGAGCTGTGGCTCTAAATATCTCGAAAGCGTTCGACTGGGTTTGGCACGCTGGCCTTCTTCGCAAGCTTCAGGGATACGGTGTTACAGGACGAATATTTGATTTAATCCAATCGTTCCTATCAAATAATGAGATGAAGTTCGTGCTGAACGGGCTTACTTCCAGATACGTTCATACGAACGCGGAGTTCTCCCAAGTTTATATCCTAGGCCCTATGCTGTTTCTGATCTTTATCAATGATCTCACCGATGTCATCAGTTCCCACCTAGGCATTTATGTAGATCGCATAACCATTTACTGCTTTCTTAGTCTATCAGACTTGACAAAGTAAACCTGTCAACTGCTCTTGAAAAGGACCTCTAATTAGTGGTTAACTGAAGCAAAATATTTTAACACCTTCAAAACAAATCTGCTTTCATAACCCCAAGAGAAAATCTTTTCTGCCTACCATCAGTATGGCTGATGCTAGACACACGAGAGAAACATATTATGCCTTCTTGACCTCACGTTTTCCAATGACATAAAGTGGAGAGTCTATATCGAATTGATAGCTTCATCCACTACAAGAAATTTGGATCACTGTGTCGTGCTAGAAAGTTTTTCTCGTCAGAATCAATCTTGCACATTTACAAATCTACCATTCATCCATGCATTGAATACTGTTACCATATACGGTTTGATGCTCCTGCTATATATCTCGAGGTTCTCCAAAGAAGGATCTGCAATATAATCGATCCTTACCTTATTCTCAATCTTATCTTTTACTTTCACTCCTTGTATTAGTGGCATTAGTGAATAGTGAAATAATTAAAATAAACTTTTTTATAAGTTTTGTTGCCGCTGCAAATCTCGTGTTTGCATCAGTTACTTATTTAAAGTATATTATCGCTCGTCTTTGGTGACGCTCCCGTTTGAAACGAGACTTTGAATTTGATTGATCAGGGTAATAATTTGCAGGGATGTTGTGAAATCTCATTACGGAAGTTCTAAAATTGCATGGAGCACTGCACCAGACTGGGATGTAATAAATGCCAACACACCGAATGCGCGAATTTGATTCTAGAAAGGCAATGATGGATTGCAGGAGGAAATCGCGAGGAGGAGGGAATGGATTTCTGGAAATGAAGACCGGAAAGAATTGGGAAGCAAAGAAAAATAAAAAGCGTGTGGCGGGGGGGGGGTAGAGAAGAGATGGAAAAAGAACGAAAGACGGGAAAATCTGAGATGAATTAAATTTGTAAATATATGAATATCACGCACGCACACGCGCATACACACGTACAGTCACACATACAAACACACATACATATACGCAAATACACAAATACATGCGCATACACAAACATACGCTCACACACACGCATGCACGCGTCTCTCACACACGCATGCACGCGCCTTCTCACACACGCAGGCGTAATACACACGGGCACGCACAAACCTGCAAGCGCACACACGCATACATGCATACACGCACACATGCACACACGAGTGAATCAAAGAAACAGAGGGTAAGAAGAAGAAATGAATGTTGAAAACAAAGGAACGAAAAGAATAATTAAATGTAATGATAGACACGAATAATAAGTTCGAAGAAAAAGAGAATGACTTCGATGAAAGACGCGGGAAAATGAAAAGGAGCAAAAATTAACAGAAAGAAAGTAACAAGCTCCAAATTGCTCAAGAAAGAACGAATGAATGAAAGAACAAATAAAAGAAAGAAACAAGGTAAATAGAATGACAGAAAGAAAGAATCGATGAATAAAAAATTAAGACAGAACGAACTAAAGAAAGACATAATGAAAGAAAGAAAAAACAAACGAACGAAAGAAAGAACGAACAAACGAACAAAAATAGAAAAATGATAGAAAGAAAAAAAAGAACGAAAGAATTGAAGAAAGATATTACAAAAAAAAAACGAACGAAAAAAGAACGAATGAAAGATAGAAAGTTGATAGAAAAAAGAACGAATGAAAGGACAAATGAATGAAAGAAAGAACTAATGAAAGAATCAACAAACGAACGAAAGAAAGAACGTATGAAGGAAAGAAAGAAGGAATAAACAAAAAAGAACGAAGGAACTAAAGGATGAACCAACGAAAGATAGAAAGATGATAGAAAGAAAGAATGAATGAAAGAACGAATGAATGAAAGAAAGATCTGAGGAAAGAAAGAACATATGACAAAAAGAATAAGTGAACGAAAGAAATAATGAATGAACAAAAAAAAAAGAATGAACGAACGAATGAAAAACTGAAAGATATTATAGATAATAGATATTAACAGAATGAAAGAACGAATGAAAGAAAGAAAGAAAAAAGAAAGGAAGAACGAAAAAATGAAAGAACAAAAGACAGAATATTTACAGATGACTGAAAGAACTAATAAAAGAAAGAATGAATGAAAGAAGAATTAATGAACAAAATAAATGAATAAAGAAAGAAAGAACGAATGAACAAAAGAAAGATAAAAATAATTGAACGATTTTAAGCGTAAATTTAAAAAAAAAAAAGAATTCAAAAAATTCGCAAAAGGAAAAAAAATGTGGGTGAAAACGAAATAAAAATATATGCGTACAGATATAAATAAAAATGGCCCTTCGTCACGTTTAATCGTAATATTCGCTATCACCAGCGCAACAAAATGTCATTAACAAAATGTCTGCTTTTCCTTAGCAATTAACGCAGTAACAAAATTATTCATTTTGATGTAATTTAAGAAGATAAGTGTCCGGTTTGAATATATCCTTGGGATTATTAATCTTTGCTACTGGCAACGGCCAATAAAAGATGGAGTAAAGAATAACTTCGAGCCAATGAAAAGCAAAACAAAAAGAAACCTCGGAACATTGGTCAAGAATCTGAAAAAATCGAAGCCTTCATTTGACTGATTTGTTTTTTTTTTTTTTTAGTGAGAATCAGTTTTTGAATGAATTAAAACAATACTGTTTATACAAAGGAAAAACGGTATACAATGATCCGATTTTAGCATTTATAAATATCCCCCATGGAATATGGTACTTGTCACAACATCTTTTTAAAAATGAACATAAAAAAAGACAGCTGTAGTGCTTTAGTCAAAACGTAACAAATTTACAAGTTTAATGGATGGTTACTTGAATTCTGGATGATCTCATCAAAGATGAAGGAGAGACTCGAAGCAACAGAGATGTGGTTCTACAGAAGGATGCTGAGGATACCATGGACGTAACATTTGAGCAATGACGAGGTTTTGGAGAAGATAGAAACTAAAAGGAAACTTATACTTCACACAAGGAAGAGACAGCTGAAGTTTCTGAAGCACATAATGAGAAATGAGGCTTGGAGAATCTGATACTCACAGGACTGAAAGAGGGGAAAAAGACAGGGGAAAGCAGCGCAAGACATACTTAATGGACTTGAGCAAGTAGATGGCAAAGCAGGGTTTGGGAGAGATATCAAGAGAAAAAGTGTTAAGAGCTAGAAGGTATAAGGGATGTGGAGAGCCATAATCGCTTATGTTCTGAAGTCATTTAAGTGCCATACTTGATATACGCTTAAGCGATCATGTCTCGAAAGAGACATGGTTGACTGGGCAAAAGATCTTCCGGCAGTAGGTTGCCATTACTTTTTGCGGTAGACCAGTTTCTAACCAAGGCTAAAGGACTTAATCTGTCCTGCTATTTAACCCATGAGAGAAGTGAGGATTAATAAGGGAAAAGTGACGGATTAATACATTTTCCATGGGTATTTGCGCGTAAGTGAATGCAACAAATTCAACTGGAATTCGAACTCGGCTCTCCAGTTTCTCATTTCGAGACGATATTCACTGCATCACAACGTACAGCACATAAAAGAAGAAAGAAAACGGTCAGAAACGGTTATTTTTTAGGAATGTTTCATTGAATTATTTTAGCGAAATATCAGTTACTAGCAGTATAGCTCGGAGATGCTCGGGGGCTAATGAAAGCTTTAAAACTAATCCATGGTCCTGGAGCTCAGACTCTTTTGACGTTGGCACGAAAGACTAAAAAGCAATAGTTGTTTCCAGTCAAAGCGAAACCGTAGAATAAAAGAAAAATGAATGGATCTAAGTCCAATTTTGATTTCCGGTATCGATGTCAAATAAGTTTTCCGTTGCAAACTGAATTTTCATGGCTAAATAAGTCCTCTGAGTAAATGGCATCATGGTTGAGACTAAGAACTACAATTATAACTACTTAGAGTAAAACCCGAAGCCAAAACCAAAATAAAAAAGCTAAAAACCTGGTTTTGATCAGATCCAATAGGATATCGGGTTATCGATTTCCAATATCGGGGTCAAATAAGTCATCCAAGGATAAATTATGTTAATCCTTGAAAACTTATCGTACCCATCGGGAGTAAAATTGGAGAAAATGAGCCATATTGATGACTGAATATCGGTTTTTGATCCGATTCGGAGGTATCGATTTCCGATATCGGGAAAATGAGTCGTCTGAGATCTAGTAATGTTTGAGACTAAAAACTATAATTTTACCAAGTTAGAGCAAATTCTGCAGCAAGAACCACGATAAAAGGGATGAAATCCTGATATTGATCTGACCTGATCGGATATCGGGGTATCGATTTCCAATATCGGGGGAAAATCGGAAAAGAATAAGTAGCCCATGACCCGACCGGAAGCCTAAGGAATATTTGTGTGAAGTTTGGTGAAAATTGAATAAAAATTGTGGATTTGTATAAAGGACCTACAGACAAACTGGCAGATAGACATACGCGCACACAAACATTTTGCCTTTTATATATATATATAGATTGAATAACGTGTTGTAGTAGGGTTGTGTTGTCAAGGTCGGCATGGTACAAGAATCATGTGTATGCGTACACGAAAGTTGGAAAGAAATAAATACAGAAAGACAGACAGACACACAGACAGACAGACAGACAGACAGACAGAAAGCGAGTAAATTAAGAAATTTAGTAAATTAACTTAACATTGATCATTTTATGTATAACTTTGTAATTCGTACTCAAGGTCACGAAACTTCTTTTTTTATGCGACGTGTTCGTTCATGACGTCGGCAATTATGGCTCTCCACAATTTCCTATCCTTTGTTCTTCTTAATAATTTTACATATTTGATATCTCTCCTAAACTTCGTTCCTCCATCCATTTACTCAAGCTCGCTAGGTAGAATATGTGTTGTTTTCCACTGTCCCATTCCCTTTGAATTGCGAATTTGTTTCAACTCATTCTGTTTTTTTTTGTTAAAGAAACGAATTTTCTTTCTGCATGAACACACACACACACACACACACACACACACACACACACACACACACACACACACACACAGTAACCCATTATCTGAATTTCCAGGAAAACTCAAAGAATTTTGTACTATGTTCACTTAATGTCCAATTCGTACTCAAAGTCGCACGCGCCTGAAGGAGCAACATTGCCATAATTTCGAAAGCCAATTTAACGGTTCAACCGTCTCCATTGAGCGGTGAACATGGATGACTAATTTTGTCAATTACATTTGCAAGCGTTTTCAAATTTCAAGAGCACTTCATAAGCGTTTAAAAATTTTTCTCTCCCTTTTTTTTCAGAACTAAGAGCCCCATTTTAAAATATGGTTGTGCTAGATAGCTTTGATGTAGGTTTGTGTGTGGAAGCACTTTCTTCGGGAAATTTTTTTTTTACTTTTAAATTTGTAAGAATCTCAAAAATGTTCACAGCAAAACAGAAATATACATTTTCTTTACTGTCAGTTATTTTGTTGATGATTGTCTTTTAGTTGTAAAAATGACGAAATTCCTCAAGGAAAGAAATAAAAAAAATTCTTAAATGTTTCTTAAACCTATCTGACAGATGATGCAAGAAATTTGACCTATGACACTCGACCTCAGGAGAGGGTCAATATTCGACTTAAGGAAAAGTTCAAATGTAAGCACAGCAAAAGAGCAGTATTGGACATAAAGAAAAGCCAATTGTCGAATGAATAGCAGAATCATTGTTCAAATTAAGGAACTGGTCAGCGTTTGACTTAGGGAAAGGAACAGTGTTAGACATAAGAATAGAGAAGTGTTCAAAATGAAGATATCATTAATGTTAGATTTAAGAAAAGGGTTTAAATAAGAATAGAATTAGTTTGACTGAAAGAAAAGTTCAATGTGCGAGGTAATTATAGGATCAATATTAAAATTATAAAAAATAACAATGTTTAAATTAAAGAAACGATCAGTTAAATATAGAAGGAGAGTAGAGTTCTATACAAGGAAATTACAGTGTTTTATTTAAGAAAAGGATCAATGTGTAATAATAGACATTAGAAAGACTAATGTTCAACAAAAACTAAAGGTCAATGTTCGAATTAAGGAAAAGGCTAAAGCCTGACATGAGGAATAGGATATTGTTTGATGTAATTTATACCATGTCAATGTCCGAAATAAAGAAATACCTAATATCCAACAAGAAGAAAGAGAAATTATTTGGTGTAACTGATATCGTGTCAATGTTTGAATTTAGAAAACGGCTAATATCTGACTTGAGGGAAGAGATATTGTTCGCAGTAATTGATACCGCGTCAATGTTCTAATTAAGGAAACTAATAATGTCCGACATGATTTTGTTTGATGTAATTGATACAATGTCAATGTTTGAATTAAGGAAAAGGCCACTGTCTAATGTCCAATATAAGTGAAAAGAAACTATTTAGTGTAATTGACATTGTATCAAATTTCGAATTAAGGAAACCACTCATGTCTAATATGAATAAACAGGGATTATTTTGTGTAATTGATACCGTGTCAATGTTCGAATTAAAGAAACGGCGAATATCCGACATGAAGAAATGGCTAATATCCGACATGAGGAAAGAGAAATTATTTGGTGCGATTGATACCGTGCCAATTTCAAATTAAGGAAACGTCTAATCTCCGACATGAGGAAAGAGATATTTTGGATGCAAACCTTAATATTAATTTTTCTTGGGGACTTATCCGTGATGATGACAAATATTTCTGATAGCAAATCACTGAAAACTATGTTTTTGGTTTTAAAATGCGATTGACTTTATATTCTTTACTTGATTGTGCCACCACCTTTTTATTTTAAATTAATAGTCAACCAATGCATTACTTTTGATTTCATTATACTTAATGCGCAGATCGAATTAATTCCCGTTTCCACCTAACAGCTTTCTAACGTTTATGTACGTTATTTAATATCAGTGTCTTCGCATGTTTCCATGCAACAATGTGCCTTTTGACCTTTGTCAAGAGGCCCTATGTAAACGTCAACTTATTTACGACATTCTTTTAGTGGAAGAGAAAACAATCCGACAAAAATTGTCATTATACGGGTGTGTCTTGGTAAAATAAGATTGAATTTGGAAATAAACACTTAAAAATTAAACACTCGGAGAATAGCCCCTGTGTCCACTCACTTGAAGTTTGAAAAACTCAGAAAACTATCTTAAAATCATTCTTTGTTCTTTTTTTAGTTATCTGAAATAGGTCACCTGCATGATTTTTCAAATTATATATATATATATATATATATATATATATATATATATATATATATATATATATATATTATTTAATTACTTAGTTTTTGGTCATAATAAAATTAGACCAGTACACATTTGTATTAAAAAGTGTTGAATACAATTATATCATAGAACTTTTGAATATTCTTCATTTGTAAACGAGTTATTACTCGACCTAGGTTTCTACCATGTGGTGTCTTCGGGCGATTTTCAATAATCTTTGCAAATCGGCTGAAGACACCACATGGTAGAAACCTAGGTTGCGTAATAACTCGTTTACAAATGAAGAATATATATATATATATATATATATATATATATATTCAGCCGTTTGTTCTCTGTTGGTTTTAAATAAGACCACTCCGAGTAGATCAATTGTTTTCTGTTTTAGTTCGTATACCACGTTGTTCAACTATTGCTTTTGCGATGACGGGTGATATTATGTAAGAGACACATCTTCGTTTTATTGTCGAGATTTACGAGCTTAGCACACTTTTAATGCATCTTATTCGTACTCTAAACGGATAATGGATACCTGTATTTGAAAAAGATGCCACGTAGTGGATATTTGTATTTGAAAAAAAATACCCTGCTTTTATTTTTGCTTTAAACACTGCGCATCACATCTATCGGCCTGCGAATTCGAGAAATCTTAATAAGCAGAATGCGTTCATCGGTGGCAATCGAATCTGCGTTCACCTTTTTAATAGAAAGCACAGGTTGATCCTGTGTGCGTTTTCACCCAGCTACGAAGAGCGACACAATTTCTTTATAAAGATTTTTTGAATGCGCAGACCAATAGACAGAATAATACTGTTTAAAGCAAAATAAAAACGCGGAGTTTATTTCAAATATGAGTATCCAATAAATGTGGTGTCTATTTCAAATACAAGTGTCCACTATAATAACGTTTGAATAAAATATCGAATTAAAAAATAAATTCATCCATTCTTTAGAAAATATATATATATATATATATATATATATATATATATATATATATATATATATATGTGTGTGTGTGTGTGTGTGCTAAACAGCATATATATATATATATATATAGTTGTGGATTCTGGGTGAGGAATCGCACAAAATAATGAACAATAAAAACAGATATTGAGATAGAAAAGTAGGTTATATAGAATGTAATATACAAACCTTAACGCAGGTGAGCAATCCAGAAATACTATTAGTAAGAAATAAATATACAAAAGTCTTGAAGTGAATTCGTTGGAAATAGTATATCCGTGTATATTATTCTAGCTGAGTGGAGCTCAGAGCTATTCTGACTTCTGATTCGGTAATCTCCGAGTAACTTCGGTATCACTTCTCTACAATGACTCTTGGAAGCTCTCGTATCTCACTATAGCAGGAGTATATTTATACTCTAGTCGAGTCCATTATCATATACAAAGGAGAGATCCCACAACACTAATATATATACAAACACATAAACTTACATAACAAACCACACTTAACGTTCAGTGGTAGAAAAAGAACTTATAATATATAGTGGTGAAGGTGTTGAGACAAAAACGAGATCTGTTTAGCCGATTGATTTTTAACGCATATACATGCACAGCCACCCAGAAATATGTATATATTAGAACTTTCCTTTTTAATTAATATGTACAGTCAGTCAGTTGAGTGCCATACGTGATACACGATTGGGAGATCATGTCTCGAAAGCGACATGACTGACCGGACAGAAGATTATCCCGCAGTAGGTTGCCATTACTTTCTGCGGTAGACTGGCTGCTAACCAAGGCTATAGAACCTAATCTGTCCTGTTATTTAACCCATAACTGGAGGGAAGAGACGAATTAACACCTTTCCCAAGGGTATCTGCGCGTAAGTGAATGAAACGAATTTGACTGGAATTCGAACTCGGCTCTCTGATTTCTCGTTCCGAGTCGATATCCATTGCACCACAACGCGCATTTACAGTAGTGAGCAAAAAGATCAGAACAATGTTAAGAAAAAGTTTAAATGTGAAATAACTTTTTATTTTAAAGCTTCATAGAGCATTTTATCAAGGAAAAATAAGGAAATAAAGGTAAATTATATAATTCCCAAATATAAAGCTCAATAAACTTATTTTGATAAAGTTATAAGAATAATTATATAACATTCGAAAAAAATAGATGATAAAAAACATCAGAACGATTAACAAAATCAAACTTTTATACATCATATTCAAATGAAAATAGCGTTCATAATTCATTAGTGCTTGATGTGAAAAACCTTTACTTTCAATAACAGCTTGACATCTTTTGCTACATGAGCGAATTAATGCCTTGCATTCATTAACAGATATTTTTTCCCATCATCCTTTCAATTTAGTCCATAGTTCTTCGTTGTTGGATTTTTTTCTTTCGCTCTTTCATTTAGTAACTTCCAAACTTTCTCAATAGGATTCATGTCTGGGCTTTGAGCAGGTCTCTCCATAACAGAAACATCCTCCTCAGAAAGAAATGTCTTAACAGACTTCGCTGTGTAACATGGTGCGTTATCATACATAAATACAGCTGGTTGATTAATTGCAGTTCTCAAATTAGATACAGCATGTTTCTTCAATATCTCTTTGTATACAGTTGCGTTAATTTTGCCGTGTAGCCTAACAAGAAGTCCGGTACTAGCAGATTAAATCATACCAAACACCATCACACTTCCTCCTCCAAATAAACTATCGCCCGGTTCACACTCCACTCTCGTCTATTGAACAGGTGAAGAGGCTCATCCCTTGTTCCCTGTTTAGGATGCGGTTTCCGGCTTTCTCTTTTCCAATCTTTTCACTCTTACGTAGCCCCCTGCGCATCAGTGGCGTTATTGCCTTGCTTGGGGTGATATGATTTAAAAAAAAAATTAACGCTACTTTTAGTGCACTGGTGCAAATATCGTTCCTTAGGACTGCGTCGAACGAACCTTCTGCCGTCACAACCCAACAGGTTAAACCTTGACTCATCACTGAAATGAACACAATCCCGCTGTTCTTCTGTCCATATGACGTGTTCAGTGGAAAATTTCAATCGGCTTATTTGGTTTCTTTTAAAAATGTAAGGCTTCGTATGGGCTACTCGACTGTTCAGATTTATTTCATTAAGTCTTCGGGAAATAGTGTGCCTTGATATTTTAATGCCATTAGCTCTTTTTTATTCTTTATCAGTCCACCTGTCTTCCCTTGAAGTAGTTTTCCTAGGTTGCTAGGTGATTTCTTGGCTTCACATGACCCAGTTTCCTCGAAGTACATCAAAATTAGACAGTTTACACTTAAAGAAATAGCAATTCTACATGCAAAAACCATCTTGTAGATTTTCCCCGACAAAAAGTGTTTTCTTTGAAATGTGAAATTTTTGAAATTTGAAGATTGTTGTAACTAATAAGCAAAAGAAGAAAAAGCTGTTTCTTTTATCACGAAAAATATTTATTAACTAGCAGTATAGCCCGGCGTTGCCCGTAGACTGAAAGAAAAATGAATGGATGTAAGTCAAATTTTGATTTCCTGGTATCGATATCAAATAAGTTTTTTCGTCGTAAACTTAATTTTGAAGGCTAAATAAGTCCTCTGAGTAAATGGCATCATGGCTGAGACTAAGAACTCCAATTATACCTACTTAGAGCCAAACCCGAAGCAAAAACTAAAATAAAAGGGCTGAAAAAAGTACAGATATACAGGCAAATAAACAGACACATACACAAACATCTTGCCTTATATATATATATATATATATATATATATATATATATATATATATATTCAATTTTCTGCACTATTGTAAGAACTGCAACCTTGAAACTTTTGAATATCGTTTCTTATGTTTTTTTGTCTATGAGTGTATCAAACTTGATTAAATTCGGACCACTCCTTCTATAACCCAATTTTTTCGATTATCGATTTTGGATATAAATCGGGAGTACCTCGACACAAAACCTAGCTAAGAACACTCGCAGACGCTTATAGTACGACTGTGTAAATTTTCAAGAAAATCGGTTCAGCCGCTTCGGAGTCTATAGGTAACGGACACACACACACACACACACACACACACACACACACACACACACACACACACACACACAGACAAAGTTCCATTTATAAATAAGTTTAGATGAACACCATTTTTGAAGCCCTGTATTAGTAGATTATCTCACTGTTGCAACATCGCTTTCATTTACCATTTCTTTCATTCATTGCGGCAAGGAACCAATTAACTTACGAAGATCCTCCGGTGTCACCTATGAGTACTTTTTTTTTTTTTTTTTTTTTTTTTTTAATAAGGATTCATTTCAGTTCTTCAATATTTGATGAATAGTAATCTCTTAATCTTCTCTTGAGGATTTTCCATTAATTTTCTATTGGATTTACAGAAATTTCCATAAATTTTCTATTAAAGTTACATAAATTTTCATAAATTTTCTATTCGATTTACATAAATTTATATTGAAGTTGCATAAATTTCTATAATTCTTTCTGTTGGATTTACATCTTGACAAATTTTGCATAATTATCTTATTCTTCCAAAAACCATTCTTTACTAGATTTCGCAGCTTGGAGTTAAGCAAGATGATAACAGATGAATAGCATATTTTTGTGTCTCTGAAATAGCATTAACTGTAACTATTTATGATACTAGGTGGTAATATTCTGAACACCGAATAGACAATTCTTATACCTATACATTGATACTATGAAACGATCTCATGAGTATATTATTAAATAAATGTCAATTGCTGAGGAACGAATTTTGACTAGGTGTGGCAATTGAGAGCGGCTAGATTTACTGTCTAGGAATTTCTCAATTATCAAGTTCTTCCTAACCGGTAGAACCCTGAAGGTCGTTGTTAATGGCCAATCATCGGAAGCCCGTGAGATAAATGTCAGTATCTTACAGAATTCTCTCCTTGGTGGTCCTATCCTCTTTCTGCTTAATATTAATGATCTGTTTAAGAACATCTTCCATGGATGACACAACAATTTACAGGTCATTGCCAAACGTGATACATGCTTAAGCGATCATGTCTCTTTCGATCCATGACTGACTAGGCAGAAGATTTTCCAGTGTTACGTTGCCATTTCTTTCTGCGGTAGTCTGGCTTGCCAACTAAGGCTAACTCAACCTGTCCTACTATTCAACTCATAGCTGGAGGAAGAAGAGATGGATTTATACTTTTCTCATAGGTATTTTTACGTAAGTGAACGCAACGAATTCAATTTGAATCCGAACTCAGCTCTCTGATTTCTCATTCCGAACTGATATTCATTGCAATACAACGCACACCCAACGCAATTTACAGGTATATTTAAAGAAAATCTAGATGACCAGAACCTAGCTGCTGATGTCTCATCTGATCTAGCCCTCTTGGCTCCATGGGGGAAGGGCTGACTTGTAAAATCCAATATACCCTAAAGCAAACTACTCACTTTTCAATATCACCGAGCAAATCCAAATTTTCACCAATCATGATGGTTGTGTATTCTCTTAAGGATGCTATTGACATGAATGTCTTTGTGAATTCAAGCTCACCTCGGACCACAAATAGAACTCATATATCCAAAAAAATCCCGGTCAAAATGATCGGTTCATTGTAACGCTCCGTTAATTATTTGATACCACCCTGCTATAGTGTATCATTACTCTATCAACCAGTTCAGACGAAAATGGAGAATTGCTGTCATATCTGGGTTGGAGCTGTCCAGTTCTAACCTATAAAATTGAAAAGTGTCTATGTGGGCTTAGGGGGATTAATTATTTTCCACCCTACAACCCATTTCCCACAGGTGAAACGTAGCATGCCTTTAGCTATTCTATTCCTATTTGCTTGGCAAGTGTTTCGACCGGCTACATTCTATAGTTTCTACCAGCCTTGGCCTTTACAACTGGAATCCGCTAGGCCACGTACACAGAGATCAATCATCCTTCTTCTCGTCGTATTCCATTACTAAGAAGAAAATTTCACTCGTACAAAACTACTTATGAAACAGGTTTCCGACTGGATAATTTCCCAATGACAATAATCTTGACCTTTTCAAGTCTAGAGTTAACCATTATCTTTCTTGCGAACCTCATGAACTTGCCTTTTTTATGCTAATACTACAACTGGAATTAACCAGTTCCCTTGAGTGGCTCTTGAGGCTTGTATTGGGTTAACATTAGTATATAAAAAGAGTAAACAAAACCAATTTTAAACAAATTTTAGGAACACATATGAAAGTTATTCGCAAAAATCGTTGTTGTAAAGTTAAAAGAAAAGCATTTGTATGTATGCAACAAATTTCACAGAGAGTGCAAAGGAGAGGAGGTGAATGAGAAACTGAAGAAGAAATTTTAATTCACGGCAACTAACATAGGCGTGTCGAGTTCAAGTTCTGCTCTAGTCTTTTTAGTCTCCACCCAGTTATTCGTGAAATAGGAGGGTAGACTGAGCTCTATATTCATGTGTGGCAACCATCCCGCTCCAGAGAAATTAAACACTAAATTAAAAGTAACAGAGAAGGTAACAAGAAACAAAGACTCGTACTTTACTGATTTTCTTAAGAAATCATGGCAGTTCACAGATAATGAAATAAAGGTATCATGACTTTCTACGTATTGAAGGGACATGACTTTTAGAAAAATATTTCTTAGTTCAAAAAATAAATTAAATAGAATTTGTAAAATGAGAACAAAATTTTGAACTTGGCTTATTTCACCTTATTCCATATTAAATGTATGAAGATGGAATGTATGGTGTGTGTGTGTGTGTGTGTGTGTGTGTGTGTGTGTGTGTGTGTGTGTGTGTGTGTGTGAGGCCTCCAAAAAACAAAATGCAAATTAAGAATTGGATATATTAACAGGATTGAAAAATGGGTCACCAAAATCTAAACTCGCATCAGAATAGCAAATAATATACCGCAGAAGCTAAGTAAAACACTAACAGGATGGAAAATGGGCAACCGAAATCTGTACTTGCCTTGGAATAGCGAAAAATTCACCCATAGGCTAAGCAAAATACTAAAAGGATGGAAAATAAACCAACGAATTCCGAACATGGAGTTGAATAGTAAGCAATGCATCCCAGAGTCTAACCAAAATATTTACAGGATGGAAAAATGGGCCACCGAAATCCGAACTCACATTGGAATAGCAAAATATGCATTTCATATGCTGAGGAAAATACTCATAGGATAGAAAATGGGCTACCGAAATCCGAACTCTCATTGAAATAGCAAAATACGCACCCCATAAGCTAAACAAAATACTAACAGGATGGAAAACGGACCACCGAATTCCGAACTCGCATTTGGAATAGCAAAAGTTGCACTACAGAAGCTAAGCAAAATACTAATAAGGTGAAAAACGTGCTTCCGAAATCTCTTAAAAAGTCTTAAGAAAAATGGAAAGAAAAATCACACATTCAGAATAAAAAAGAAACAGTTGAATTTTCTTGAAAAGCAAAGCGCTTGAAGAATTTGAAACTTACGGGACAGATCAAAGTCTAAAGGGACAGGTGAAAAGAAAGGGACAAATATTAGTGAGAGTTACAAGCGAGAGGAAGCAATGAAGAGCCATGATCGCCCATGTTCTGAAGGGTACAAGGAAGGAGGGAAGAACACCATCATGACTGTGGTTGTATATGGACCCTCGGGCAAAGATTCCTGCAAAAGAGTACCCGTTAACAAGAGCCATAGCCTGTGAACACTTCCATCAACTCCACAAAGAATTTAACAAATATCCAGCTCCTGGATAACCTCCCTTTGTCAACATAGCTCGGAATTTCTTTGTTTCTTTTCTTTTTTTTAAACAAATGTCTAAAAAGACTAGCATTTCGTAACAACGATTCGCAGCAACACATATAATTTTCTCATAGTCTAAAAAACTTTAAACGTGACTTTCGAATAAATATCAAGAGGCATTAAACAGACTTCGACTGTGCAGTTATTACACCGTTCGTGCTCCCCCCCCCCCATCCATCTAACTTCTTTTAAGGTTACCTCTAACTAATAAAATCTACATTACTTTTACTTGAGTTCAAAACAAGGTTACTTTATGCGGCGCGCCCAGCGTCTGCCTGAAATCTCTTGGTGGGGCTTTTATCAGGTTGAAGATAACATCTTCTAAACTTGTATTGGATTTACTGAAATGAAAAGTGAATTTGGATTCGGAGTGCTATTTCTCTCTCCTTTAAAAAAAAAAACAAAAAAAAAAGAAACAAAAAACAAAATAGGAAGGAAGGATATCTTGGCGGAACTAGTTTGGGCGGAGAAGGAATTACCCGGAAGAAAATGTTAACTGATTGCATGTGATACAAAATGTGTTATTCAAATGCCTGGGAAATTAGTGGTCGAAAATCCGCTTCAAACCTTAAAGACAGTCTTTAGCTCATTAGAAGAGATTTGACATACACACGCTACGCTACACATTAGATCTATCTATCTCAGTCTGTTCATATCTATCTATGTTTGTGTGGTTTATACTTAAATCTATCATCCGCCCGTGTATTGAATATTGCTGCCATATCTGGTCGGGTGCCCCTGCTGCTCTCCTTGGGCTTCTTGACAATACAAAGAAGGATCTGTAACGTGGTTGATACTGACTTGGCAGACCGGCTGCAGTCGCTCTCTCACCGGCGTGATGTGGCTTCCCTGTGCCTCTTCTACAAGTACTTTCATGGCTTCTGCTCCGATGAGCTTAGATCACTGGTGCCGCCTAAGCACGAATTTACACGAGATACTAGATTAGCAACTAGGTCCCACCCTTTTACAGTTAAACAAATAAGATGTAACCGTAAATTCTACTCCAACAGCTTCTTTTCTCGCGCTTCCCGCCTGTGGAACTCCCTTCCACAAGTCTGCTTTCCCGACAGTTACAATCTCCAGGTGTTTAAATGTAGGGTCAATAGACACCTCCTATCACACTAACTCCCAACTATTCTCACAACACTCATCTACCCAACCCTCATTCTCGGTATCCTTACCCGCCTATCACCCATCCTCTGTCATTTCCTATATTTAATCAGCCTTTCTCCATTCTACGTAGCCCCCTGCACAGTAGTGGCAGTGACATGCCTTGCTCGGGGTGAAACGCTTATAAAAAAAAAAAAATTCATCAGTTTTACATGTGTATATCAATAAGTTAATGCAAGTGATGCAATTATCTGCTGAATTTTGATCTGAAATCTTCCACGTTCACAACTATTTGTGATTAATTAACATTCATCACTGAATTAAGTGCCTTGACAAGAAAGAAAATCATGTTGAAAATTAAGTGTCTGCTCTATGAAAAATGTTTTTTACTATTGGGCTTCAGAATTACTAATAAAACCTACTTTACCTGAGCTTGTATTATGAATATTAATATCAGTACATAACTATTTTTATATTTTTATTCAGTTGGAATAAAATAAACACCGTGTTGAACCATGAACTTTAAAATATCATATTTTAGCCGAAATACTTTATTAATTATTAAAGTAATTATTATTTGAACCGACCAGGTCAGCAATATTGATCGCAGGAAGTTAACCGCTGGTTGAAAGAGACAATTTTTAGGGTAAATTACTGAGTATGAATGAGATAGAAACAGATATATACAAAACGTGACGGTAAGGAAATTCTGCTTTTTTTCTTAAATGGATTATCCTATGTACACGAATATAAGCCGACTTCATGTATAGTGCGACTTCTGAATATTTTTGCATTAATTTTGACCCCTCCAAAAAAAAAGTTACCCGTGTATAATGCAACCGGTCAGCGAAAATGAATCAATTTTTAGCCCCTTCAAAAAAAAAAAAAAATTACCTGGTATTTTTGTTTTTAATCATATCACCCCATGCAAGGCGGTAACGCCACTGATGCGCAGGGGGCTAGTGCGACCGCCTTTTTTTTTTTCTCTTTTCTCGTAAACTCGTAAACTATAAGCGGATGGTCGTTGTGGTGCAGTGAATAACGACTCGGAACGACAAATCGGCGAACCGAGTTCGATTTCCAGTTGAGTTCCTTGCATTCACTTACGCACAAATACCCTTGGGAAAGGTATTAATCCGTCTCTTCCCTCCAGTTATGGGTTAAATAATAGAACAGATTGGTTTCTATAGCCTTGGCTGGCAACCAGTCTACCGTAGACAGCAATGGCAACCTACTGAGGGATAATCTTCTGCCCAGTCAGTCATGTCTCTTTCGAGACATGATCGCTCAAAGCCTGTATCACGTATGGCACTTAACTGACTGACTTATCGTTAAAAGAAACAAAACAAAAAACTCGTACTATACTCGAGTATATACGCTAAATAGATGCATAGACAGTGGAATATTGATTGAATAAAATCACGCTTTCACAAAACTGAAAGTTTTGTACACGCTCAGTTGCCAAATTTATTCTGATGAACCCAAAAATTGACAATTTTTGAATTCTCTCGAGAACCACACTGAGATTATCTTTCGTAACCACATTTTTCATAGGTAGTAAGAAATTTTCATTAAATGATATATGTGATCGCCATAGATTTGTCTTCATTTTATGCGAGTTGCTTCCTTGGAAGAAATAGTGGAGCATTTTATGTGCGTTGTGGCGCAGTGGATATCGGCTCGGAACGAGAAATCGGAGAGCCGAGTTCGAATTCCAGTTGAATTCCTTGCATTCACTTACGCGCAAATACCCTTGGGAAAGGGATTAATCCGTCTATTCCTTCCAGTTATGGGTTAAATAACAGGACAGATTGGGTTCTGTAGTCTTGGTCGGCAACCAGTCTACCGCAGAAAGCAATGGTAAGCTACTGCGGGATAATCTTCTGCCCAGTCAGTCATGTCTCTTTTGAGACATCATCGCCCAAGCATGTATCACGTATGGCACTTAACTGACTGACTGACTACGGGAAAACCTTCTGCCCGGTCAGTCATGTATCTTTCGAGACATGATAATCCAAATGTGTATCACGTATAGCACTTAACTGATACTGATTACATACATGAAGCTTTTCTCTCTCTCTCTCTCTCTTTCTCTCTCTCTCACACACACACACACACACACACACACACACACACACACACACACTATGTATCCATTCCAAAGTGCTGGGCTCCTTCTATAGAGCAATGGTTTGAGGCATAATCTAACAGACCGTTTTTCTGGGTAAAAGTTTCATTCTTATGGTCCTGTGCCAGATGAGGTTTCGGCGAAAAATATTTGCATCTTGCTTTTTGTTTTTCGATTTTAACGACAAAGTTGATTAAAATGATGTGTATGAAATTTGAGACTAGTAATTGAAAAAGTCCAAACTTATCAGCGCCACGTTTTCGTCATTCCACACACAGGCATATAAACTTCCGCTTATAACAATTTATTTCCCATTTCCGCCAGGTGGATGAGGTCTTTTATAAAAATCAGCTAATGATATTGGCTGAAGGGAAACGAAACTACTTTATTTTCATTAATATGCGTATGCGCGTAATAGCCAAATTTATTTTTCTCTTTTCTTGTTTTAATTTCTGTAATTAAAATGTCAAATAATTATCTTTGCATCTATTTTTTTTTCTTTTTCTATCAAACGATTTGACTTTAAGAACATTTCTACATTAAATCCATCCATCACAGAATGGCAGTAGTTATAACTTGCAAATTATTATGAAAAGATTATGAAAAAATGAAATATTCTTTTCCTAGACCTCATCCCCATCCGTTATTTGTTGATTTCGTATTTCTGAAGATTCCATTAGTAAGGAACAAGGTCAAGTGCGTAGAAATAGGAATATTTTGTACAACTGTTCTATTTATAGAGGCCATGGTTGTTTTGAATTTACCAATGCCAAAACTCGAACACGGTCCAAGAGCGGGAAGGGACAACTCAACACCGCCGATTGAATATCGGCGACCGAGTGTTGGAAAAACTCAAAACCGGGACAATTCAGCACACAAAAACATAACTTTTCTTTTTATAAACAAATAAAAAAGTAATTTAAGGATTAAAACCTTAATTAGTGAATATTTTTCTTCAAGCATAATAATCAACATTTTATTCGAAAGTGAAAAAAAGTTCAATAAAAAATTGAACTGACAGAACTTTCGGATCTATTTACTTAAACTTGTTTGTAAATATATATATATATATATATATATATATATATATATATATATATATATATATATGTGTATGTGTGTGTGTGTGTATACACCCTTGCCCATATTAATTGAAACAAAGCGAATAATGTCTTCCGAGGATCTTTCACACTTTCCCTGATACCATATACGTCATCCCATGGCGTTGCTTTTTTTCTTCCTATCGAATTTTTCTTTACGAGGAACTAAAACGGAGAGCATATACAACTCTAAACAAAAAGAATGATATAATCAAAATGTTGACATTCCACACTACTTCAAACAAAAGCTTAGGAAGGAAACCCTCTTCAGTGCTGAAAAGAGCGATAACAGCTAATAGACTTGAGAAATATATTTTCCTAAATAACGATTTAAGAGAAAAATTTTATAAGTTTCAACAGAGAATATCACTGGCTGCTTAGACAATGAATCCTAAATGTTTCCTTATGAGGAAACGGTTAACATTGCCATTATTATTATTATTATTATTATTATTATTATTATTATTTTACGAAGGATGTCCTTATCAGCATCAAAAAGATCGATAACAGCTACTGGGCTTTAAGAACCTATTTTTCTGAAAAATTGTTTTTTAAGGGAAAGATTTTATTATTTTCAACCTGAAATATCACTGGTTGCTCGGTCAATGAATGTTGAATGTTTCTTGATAAGAAAACGACTAACATTGCTATAACCATTATCAATACGTCACATAATTTAATTTTAGCATTACAGAAAGGAAATTTATATATAAATTTGGGTAAATAAATTCAGTAAATAGTTTTATTTATTTATGTGTGTAATATGGACGTAGTGTTGTTCTTATTCGCGACGAAAGTGGGGTTGGCGTATAAAGTTCTACATCTAGCCATGTCCATTGCGTTTGTGTTCTCTCATATCCTTTTGTAAAGTGATGAATACCCCCCCCCCCCTCAGCTAGGGATTAATAGGAGGATAGACTGAACATTCTAGGTTTGATTAGCAACCAGCCTAGAAGCTCTAAATGAAAAAAAAATATTAGATGTCGAGCTAGCAATTAAAACCTATAAAACTATACTTTTTTTCAGAAACTGTAAGAGCAACACACAGCGTTTAGAGCTGGTCACTTCGGCATGGAGTAATGGTTAGCTAACTTGTCACACTAGATCAATTACGACAGAACCGTGAGTTCGATCCTCTACTTTGTTACGCTTATAAATACACCGTACTCACTGGGGACCCCATACTTTTAGCCTTGTGCTACGTCTAAGCTATGCTTAGAAATTCAATATAAAACGTGGCCTCAAGCTGTTTACAGGATTGACATACAGCAATAGAGATTTTGAATTAGTTTGTACTTAAATGGTTGGGTAAATTCTAAACTTTTATGTTCATATTTAAATGAACCTCCTGTTAAAATTGTTTTTTTTTCTGGATTGAATAAGCATTAAAAAAATTGTTTGACATATTTGCATTGAACGTATTTTTAAAAAGCTTTTTTTAAATAATGGTTTCACTCCAAGTCACTGGTGCGCAGGGGGTTGCAGTAAGAGAAAAAGAAAGAAAAAATAAAACAAAACAAACGGAATAAGTCACCGGGGATGTCGAATAAAGGATGAGAGAAAGAGATAGAAGATGGCCAATGACGTTGTATTTACATTTTTGAAGATTATAGATATGAGAAAAGCAAGTATGTGGATGGTAGTTCCACAGGAAGGAAGTGCGAGAGAAAAAAAACTGTTCGAGTAGAAGTCGCTGTTATATTTAACTATTTCAATGATAAAAGACTGGAGACCTAGATGCCAATATAGTAGCACGAGTAAATTCATGTGGGTGGGACACCAGGGAAAAAAACTCGTCAGAGCAGAAGCCGTAAAACTATTTCTAAAAAAGACAGAGGGAAGCCATATATCGTCGGTGAGAAAGTGATTGAAGTGGAACTGCCATATCGGGATCAATTAAATTGCAGACTCTCCTTTGGATTTTGTCGACAACCTCAAGATAAAAAGCAGAAGCACCCGACTAGATATAGCAATAGTATTCAATGCACGGGCAAATGGCAGACTTATAAATGTACAAGATGGATTCTGATGGAAAAAAAAAACAAAAAAACAAAACAAACCCGGACTAGACACAGTGACCCAACCTTCTTAGCAGTAGATGTAGCTATTGATTCGATGTCGACGTTCTACTTGAGGTTGGTTAAGATAGTGTGTTGCTTTCTGGAAGACTAGTATCGTTCAAACTGATGGAGGGTAGGATATTTTCTCTATCATGGTTAAGGGAGAGCAGCTTCGTTTTGGTAGCGTTAAAATTTACGAGCCATTGGAGTAGATAGACTAAACTATCGCCCGGTTCACACTCCACCCACGTCTATTGAACACTATGAAGAGGGTCATCTCTTGTTCCCTGTTTAGGATGTGGTTTCCGGCTTTCTCTTTTCCAATCTTTTCACTCTTACGTAGTCCCCTGCGCATCAATGGCGTTAACGCTTTGCTCGGGGTGATATGATTAAAAGAAAAAAAAATTTCTTACCCCGATCCATCACAGATTGGAGGCCCTTATAAGAGCAGCAGCAAGGTTTACTTTGTCAGCCTTGGCAGATTTCTCAGTGAGACGGGAGTAAATGGTGGTGTCATCTGCATAGATGCCTACTTAGGAACTGATTATAACTCTTTACAAGTTAATCCCTACTATATTTGAAACGTTGTATAATTCACTATTTTTTGATTTACTGATATAGTTTTATGACCATATCTTATCTGATTAATCCCACTCAATATATATTCAACTTTAAATATTTTTCATTTGTTATTCATATAATTATATTTCATATTGCAAGTTGATATACACTTCCCGCCTGTGGAACTCTCTTCTGTATACTTACTCCCCTGATAGCTACAATCTCCAACAGTTTAAATGCAATGTCAATTGCCATCTCTTATCTCCTTGATTCCCATTCTTTCCCCGACACCTTGCTTTTCTCCCCTCTCGCTCTATTTTCACGTAACTCTCTTTACACCAATATTCCCATTCTTCTCTTATCCATTCCCCGACACTCCCTGTAACTGGTCCCTCTTTCTCACCGCTCTTCTCTTATGTAGATCCCTACGCACCAGTGTCAGTACTGCCTTGTTTGGGGGTGGATTGATTATATATATATATTTTTTTTCTTTTTAATCATATCATCCCGAGCAAGGCGGCAACGCCACTGATGTGCAGGGGGCTACGTAAGAGTGAAAAGACTAGAAGAGAGAAAACCGGAAACCACATCCTAAACAGGGAACAAGGGATGAGCCTCTACACCTGTTCAATAGATATGGGTGGAGTGTGAACCGGGCGATAGTTTAGACTATCTACTCCAATTAAAAAAAAAAAGAAAAGTGAAAAGATTGGTAAATAAAAAGAAGGTAAATTTAATTAGTTTTTAATTAGAAGGTAAAACAATTTTCGCACTATAACTTAAAATGAGTTTTTCTTCTCGAAGCGACAGTGATATGATTCTACAGAAGGACACTGAGAATACCATGGACCAAACATGTGAGCAACGAGAAAGTTCCAAGAAAATGATAAAACTAAACTGACACTTAGACTTAAAAAGATTTATTTACCTTATGGTCTTCATCTTCGTTGCCATATTCACGAGGTTTTGGCCGTTGTACGCTTCAACCTTCTTCAGGTCATTGGAATTTTGAACTGAACCCTCATGGAATGAGAACAATTTAACCGACTTAACGAAATAACGGGTTGGAAGTGAAATCATCTAAACAAATTGTTCACTAACTTGATAGAGATCGTTAAAAAAACAGTCAACTTGTAATTCCAAAAATGGATAGTCCCTTGGCGTTTGCCTCCAACGACGACTTAGTTTCAACTGCGCCAAACCGCGTGCTATACACCCTCTCACAGTCATGAGAGTAGTGGGATGGAGCAAAAGAAAAGAGTTGCCAAATTGGAATTACGAGTACGTTAGAAAGTTTTGGATAACAAAACACCGTATATAACTAAAGTAGGGTCAAATATTTTCACTCCTAGTGATTTGAAAGACAATATTGCTTCAGTCATCTTTTCTGGAATTTTTAATCTTGAAAGTCTTTAAAGGATAACATCTTTTCTACCAAAGTCCTTCTTACCCCAATTATAGAAACAGATTTAGCCGGACAAGTCATCAGTGTCATTTATCTATTAATAAAGATGTGTGGTAATGTTAGGGGCTTTGAAAGAGAAATCAGCAAACCGAGTTCGAATTCCGGCTGAGTACCTTACGTTCACTTTCACAGTGATACCCTTAGGAAAGAGATGAATCTTTTTCTTCCCCACCCCACTCACGCAAGATACGGGTTAAATAACAATACTTGAGAAAAGCATTATATCCATCGAAGCCTGGCCTGTGTATTCACTGCAAACGATCCTTCACCAATCATTCTGTTCCCCGTCTTTTCATCATTTTACTTTAAGCAAGGTAATAAAGCAACTAAGACGCAAGGAATTATTGGATATGAGAGAATACGAGAAAAACATTATTAAAGAGAGAGAACAATAAAAACAAGAATTAAGACGACAAAGTCAATGATTGACTTTTGAATATCAAACTTGATTAGAAATCAAGAAGCCGGAAGAGAGTTTCACAAGTGAGAAATGCGAGAGAAGAAACTGTTAGCATACAACTTACGGTTACATCTCGACATTTCAACTGTAAAATGATAAGTCATTGCCATTATTCTAGAACTGCGCTTAAATTCATAAAGTCTATGTACCAACGATGGAAGGTACATCAGAACAAGTACCATGAAAATATTTATAGAAAAAGCACAAGAAAGCTGCATTACAGTGGGAAAGTGATTGCACTCGAGGTGTCGAAAGAGTGAGTCAAGACCTGTGCAACTTCTGCAGAGCAAATACTCCATTGACGCCCATACTATCTCTTCTTGAATTACAGTTATTATCTTTTGGAATGAATAGCGATAATTAAAAATCATCATAATGTAATTATTTCATTTAATCGGAAACTATTTGAAATTAACAGGTGTTATACTCTTGCAGGAATAATAGGCAAATCTTTGAGACAACCAAGCAATGTTTGCAAAGGAATTTCAATTCACAAAATCATCCTTTGTTGCCGCACTCTCTTGGTGTGACTAAAAGCAGCAACAGCAGTATTTGGCACATTTAATGTGGTTCTGCAGAAGGATGCTGAGGATCCCATGGACCAAACAGGTGATCAACGAAAAGGTTTTGGAGAGGATACAAACAAAAAGAAACTTATACTTAACATCAAGAAGAGACAGCTGAAGTTTCTGGGACACGTAATGAGGAAGGAGGGCTTGGAGAATCTAATGCCTACGGGACGGATAGAGGGTAAGAGAAACAGAGGAAAGCAACGCGAGACATACGTAATGGACTTGATGATGGACAAGGTTTGGGAGAGATACAAAGAGAAAATGTTATGAGCGACAAGAGTGGAGGTCTGTGATCACCTACGTCCTGAAAGGACACGGAATATCTAAACTTATTTGTAAATGGAACTTTGTCTCTGTGTGTGTGCGTGCGTGTGAGTCCGTTACCTATAGACTCCGAAACGGCTGAACTGATTTTCTTGAAAATTTACATAGTTGTACTATAAGCGTCTGCGAGTGTTCTTAGCTAGGTTTTGTGTCGAGGTACTCCCGATTTATATCCAAAATCGATAATCGAAAAAATTGGGTTATAGAAGGAGTGGTCCGAATTTAATCAAGTTTGATACACTCATAGACAAAAAACATAAGAAACGATATTCAAAAGTTTCAAGGTTGCAGTTCTTACAATAATGCAGAAAATTGAATATATATATATATATATATATATATATATATATATATATATATATATATATATATATAAGGCAAGATGTTTGTGTTGTGTGTGTGTCTGTTTATCTGCCTGTATGTCTGTACTTTTTTCACCCCTTTTATCTTAATTTTAGCTTCGGGTTTGGCTCTAAGTAGGTATAATTGTAGTTCTTAGTCTCTGCCATGATACCATTTGCTCAGAGGACTCATTTAGCCTTCAAAATTAGTTTACGACGAAAAAACCTATTTGATATTGATAGCAGGAAATCAACATTTGACTTACATCCATTCATTTTTCTTTCAGTCTACGGTTTCGCTTTAACTGGAAACAACTATTGCTTTTTAGTCTTTCGTGCCAACGTCCAAATAGTCTGAGCTCCAGGACCATGGATTAGTTTTAAAGCTTTTATTACACCTGAGCAACGCCGGGCTATGCTGCTAGTAAAATAATAAGAAGAAACAACAGGTGTCAGAAAATATAAGGCAATTTCAACAAGGCGATATTTTTTATCGTAAAACGAGTGAGAACATGCACTTAGTTAGATGAGTGATACATATGTATTTTACGAAAGTTTTTACGAAATTCTTTATGAAATGGTTTAACTCTGCCATATTTTAATTTATTTGCTTTTACACATATATGTGTAAAAATACACTTACTAGGGAGAAATATACACATGCCCGAAAACAATACCCTGACGGTGTTGACCCTAAAGCATGCTAGCAGGAAAAATAGAATCCAAGGACGATGACAAGAAATGTTTCGTTTTTATAGGTGCTTGGAAGCGACACCAAGTGATTTCTCAGCGAAAATTGCAAAACTATGTGGGGATAGCCCACACCGTAAATTATCTACATTTGTATTCTTGTAAATCTCTTCACGGAGTGCAGTTGACGTTTGGACGAATCTGAGATAAGCACTGGAAGAAAGGACCGAGAACTGACCTACACTTACCTTGCTATATTTAACAACTCACCCTATCATCTTGTGCATGGTACAGGACAGATTGGGTTCTATATCCTTAGTCGGCAACCAGTCTACCGCAGAAAGCAATGGCAACTTACTGCGGGATAATCTTCTGCCCAGTCAGTCATGTCTCTTTCGAGACATGATCGCCCAAGCGTGTATCACGTATAGCACTTAACTGACTGACTGAATCGTAACTAGTTTATCGGAGACATCTTGGGTGGACGTCGAGAGATGTATTAATAGGGCAAATCATCCCACATCCTATCCTCATAAGCAACCATCTTTACTTGTTCACCCGACATCACACTGTGATAATGTCTCTTTTCGACGGGAGTGCCCCTGACAATTTTTTTTATCTTAAATAGAATAATACACATGTTGATGACCCTTTCACACAGAGATAATTTATTAGAACAGTAACAATTATGTCGAGTATTATTTGTTCCACAAAAAATTTTAGACCAAAATTGCAAAGACAAAATTAGAAATAAAGGCTGATTATAAAAACTGAAAGTTATTTTTCATATAGCAATTCGAAAAACATTACGGAGATAAGATTTTAATTTGTGATTACTTGGCAAAGATAATTTACTTGGATGAAATAAAAATAAATTAGATGAAAATCACAGATAACTTATATTTATAATCCAATTCACCTAATACTAGACTCGAGAGCCTTTCAAAGTAGGGGTTAATGAATGAATAAAAGAGAAGGTAATAGGAATTGAAGATTATGAGGATAAGGAGAATGGATAATGACTGACCACTGACTTGAAGAGGTTAATGTAGTATTCAGGGAAGCACCCATGCTGGAGTCTGTTCATCAAAGTGGCAGTTCTTGGCTCTCTGAGTCGAACTGTCTTAAATTTGAATCATGGAGGAAATAAGGATCTCCGTGAAAATAGCATGTCTTGTGCTAGATGTTGGAACTAAAAAAAAAGGAGGTCGTTTGAACATTTGCCCTGGAATTAGCGATAGATTAGAGCTAGGCTGGCAACTTTGCTTCTATGTGAAATAACCAAAATAAAATATGAATTTCTTGGTTGCTGATATGGTGGTATGAAATATATTAATCTGTATAATAGTAGAACTCTAAACTTGTATGTATGTATGTATGTATGTATGTATGGATAGGCGCAACGCCGAATGGTTAGAAAGTTCGTATTCTGACCATGAACCTTGGTTCGAATCTCATCATGGTCAATTTGTCAAGAAGGTGATTTCTGTATGTTATCGGTCTGGAAAAGGCGATTCTAAAGTGCCTGAAAATCAGACCACGAGTTGACCCAAACCTTGTAAGTGAAATTGGATAGAAATCGACACTTGTGCTAACTCGAAGTCACAAGTTATCGTGATCAAGTATTTGAACGTCCTAATGTTGTTCAAATTGTTGTTCATGCTGGATAACGCGTTCTCTCCAAGAAATTGTAACCAATGTCTTCTCAGCATAGTTGCAGTATAAACCATAGGGTGGCTCTGTGTTGAGCAAGCACAAGTATGCCTGAGCAGGAGTCTGTAATGGGGAATAGCTAGCCACTCTGGTAGACGAATACGATTGGGCAGCCATTATGTATGTATGTATGAATTATACGCAGTTTTTTTGAAAATAATAATTTCACTCCAAGCAAGGCAGAAATGTCACTTATGCGCAGGGGGTTACAGTAAGAGAAAAAAGGTACGGGGGATGTCGGAGAAAGGATAAGAGATGGATGGGAATCAAGGAGATAAAAGGTTGCAATTGACGTTGCATTTAAACTTTTGGAGATGTTAGCTATCAGGGAAGCAAGCAAATGAAAGTAAGTTCCACAAACGATAAGTGCGAGAAACAAAAACTATTTGAGTAGAAGAGATGGTTACATTGCTTCGTTCATTCATTTGTTCATCTATCTGTATATTTAGTTATTTATTATCTGAATTCGTTGAAAATACTTGACATTATCTAGAACTAATATCTAAGTCTTTCTACCGCACCTTCGATATATATATATATATATATATATATATATATATATATCAAAGGTGCGATATATATTACAAGTGAGTGGAAAAACACGCATTCAAGCATTTACTTTTAAAAAGAGTGCTCGATACAGAGTAGAGTAGGTACCTCCATTAAATCGCAACCCCCCCCCCCCCCCCAAAGAAAAACACAGCATAGTACGAATTAACAAAAAGGTTCAGAAGTTAATAAAACGAACTTTTTCCATTAAAATGTTTTTAATAGAGGATGGATCAAATAATATTTTATTTATTTTTAAAAACTTTTTAATCTCTTTTAACATGTTGGAAATTTTGGCAGAAAAATTTGTTTTGATTTGAGTTAGCGTTGCAGAAAATGTTACTACTGTTTACAATCGATCACAATTTTAAGTAACTCACTTTTTTCGGTGACAAACTCATTAATTTGAAAATTCTCGCAAAAATCAAATAATTGTCGGATTTTAATGAAACTTTCAGTACTCATTCACAAATGAAGAAAATTATTTTTGAAATTCTTTTTTTTTAAATCTTGGTAAAATTCTTTTTTTTTTTTTTAACTCTGTTACCCCCACTCAACATAAACCCATGAAATTTTAATAAATTCTAATTGGCTGCAAATTATTTTTTTATTAGTTAAACGCAGAACTCATCGGGGAATATAAATAATCTATTTTTTATTTGAAATTTTACGGCATTATTAAAAAATCTGCTCCCAAGTATAAAATAAAAAATGCAATAAAACTCTGATATAATTTAATTTGATAAGCTTTAAATTGCAGGAATAAATAATAATAATTAAGGACATTATAGTCTGAAGAAAAAATTCTTTCGATGACTAATAAAATTTTAAAAGAATTGTTTTCATTGTTTTATTATTATAATAATTCATAAAGAATTGATGATTATATTGCCTATTGAAAATTGAAAAGTTTGATAAAAATTTTTCACTAAATAGATTTTCAAAATAATTAAAATATTTTTTTTGTGTGTAAATAAATATTTTCATGTAAGTACGCTGTTCCATAGGTGTCATAACAAGTTTCCATATGGGTCGTATTTATTTTAGAAGTTAACAAGTGTTTTGGATTATTCCCCTTATATGGAAAACGACAGAAACCGCACTTTGATTCTGATTCAAGTCTCTTCAAGACGTTTATAAAATTCAGCAGCCTGTTTTGCAAGTCATTCCTTAAACATTTAAAGCAACTTTTATATTTTAATTCCTATTTTTTTAATTTTGTTAAAAAAAAAAAAAAATTGTGAAATTCACAATTTGTGGCAGTACCTAAAAAGAATATGAAAAATAGATATTAAAAATAAAAATTAATAAATGCCATAACATTTCATAAATTATTGAATTACCTCTGCCGTTATTTTCATTCTGTTATTAAATTGTAAAATATTTTAAAAGAAAGTTTTATATTATTTTAATTTTTATTTTTCATAAAACATCTTCAAACGTAAGCCTACAAAGCTAAACTAACTCAAATTCCAGAAAATATTGGATAATTGCTGAAAACTGTTAAATTTTTAATTTTAACATAGTTAAAAAAAAAACGATTTGTATGAATAATATTTATACCAAATTCGTTTTCCATACTTTTAGTCGGATACTGTAAATCATCAATTTGGCTTCTTGTTACAATCGATGAAAAATGGCGGAAAATTTGAAATTTTGAAACTTTTTTTGTTTTAAATTTAGAAGATTTTTGATTCCGATCAATATAATTTCGGTTTAAAATACACCAGTGTCTTTTGCTTATTAGAATTACTAAATTTAATCCCTTGGCTTTCAATTAAATTTAATTTTAAAGCTTGAAGATAACTTATTTATTTTTAAAATTTCATTTTAAATTTAGGTATAGAAAAATGACCGGAGGTACCTAAAGTAGAGTTTAATATTGTAATTTTGTTATTGCAATGCTTTATAAAAGCATACAATCACTACACAAAAATGTTCATGTTTCAGAACAATAATGTTCTTCTTCAGGTGACATGTTGAAATAAATCGTGAAATTGATTTGTTTTTAAAATAAATTTTAAAATTAATAAATTTAAAAAATAAACCATTTTCACGATTTATTTTATCACCCGAAGAAGAACAGTATTATAAAAATAAATAAATTTTAGAAATAAATCATTTTTATGATTTATTTTAACATATCAAATAATAACATATAAATAAGATTACAAATAATTAAGTATACTGTAAAACCTTCGATCGATTACCAGTTATTTCGTCTCGGCCTTTCACTAGAACTTTGTGGTGGAGATTCTGAGAATGGCACACGTGTCATTCAACCTTATGCCACTTAAATCCAAAGATGTACATTTGTCTCATCATCTGACATTCTGACGTGATACCTCGACAACTCATCCTAGCAGTTTCACAAGTTCCATCCGCCCGTGTATTGAATACTGCTGCCACACGTGGTCGGGTGCCTCGGCTATTCTCCTCGGGGTTCTTGACAAAATACAACGGAGAGTCTGTAATGTGATCGATACCGACTTGGCAGACCGGCTGCAGTCACTCTCTCACCGGCGTGACGTGGCTTTCCTGTGCCTCTTCTATAAATACTTTCACGGCTTTCAATGAACTTAGATCACTGGTGCCCCCTAGATACGAATTTGCACAAGATACTAGATTAGCAACTAGGTTCCACTCTTTTACAGTGAAACCGATAAAATGTAACCGCCGTTTCTACTCCAACAGCTTCTTTTCTCGCACTTCCCGCCTGTGGAATTCCCTTCCACATGATTGCTTCCCCGACAGCTACAATCTCTAGGAGTTTAAATGTAAGGTCAGTAGACACCTCCGAACACACTAACTCGCATCTATTCTCTCAAACACTCTTCCCATCTGCCCAACCCTCAGCCTCGGTATCCTTACCCGTATATTGCCCTTCTTCTGACATTTCCTGTGTCTAACCATTCTTTCTCATCACCTTCCTCTATGAAACCCCCTGCGGAATAGTGGCAGTAGAATGCCTTGTTTGGGGTGAAATGATTAAAAAAAAAGTTGTATCAAAATTTGCCTGTCCAACCCGGCTGGTTAGTTTCCTGCGGGTAACGGCGGATCACTCATAGTAGGAGTAAAATAATTGATAAGAAATACATGAAACAAAGAATTCGACTCAGCATTGGATGCTGGAATGTACGAACTTTCCTGGACAAAGAGAAAACTAATTTTCCGGAAAAGAGAACAGCTCTTGTCACCAAAGAATTGGAACGATTGAACATTGATATTGCGGCACTGTCTGAAACACGTCTTTCGGATGAAAACCGCCTCTCTGAAGTCTCATCTGGATACCCCATTTTATGGATTGGCCAGACAAAGGGTCAGAAGCGTGACATAGGTGTTGGCTTCGCTATGAAAGACACTTGAAGCCAGTGAAGTGATCACAATGCAGTTCTAAAGGAGGTAGTTAGATCTGTCCCTAAGCTGATTTTTCTCGGTGACTTCAGTGCGAGAGCCGGTAAGCAGTACAATACTTGGAAAGCACTTTTTCCCTACGAAATTGGAAGGATGAACAACAATGGTCTACACCTACTTCAACTATTCCGAATTTAACGTTGCAATTAGCACTAATTTCTACCGTCAAAAGAAGTATCAAGTCACCTGGATTCATCCTAGATCCAAGCATGATCATCTAATAGAATTTATCATTATTAGAAAAAATGACATCGGTAACCCGTGTAAGGTTCTCTGGAGTGTTAAATGTGATACAGACCATAAGCAAGTGCGTGGGAAGTAGAAGCTGAGGATTCTGAAGAAAGTACGGGCGAATAGTGTGAAAGTTCCGAAACGGCTTGCTGTGTCGAAACTAGCTGTTGAGGATGAACGAACTGAATTCAGCAATCTGATAGACAATATCAACTTTGACGGTACTTGGATTGATTTCAAAACTCATTAATATCATGTCAGTGTTGAAGTGCTCGGTTTCGTTGAGAGAACTCATCAAGACTGGTTTGATAATAACGATCATGACATCAAGATCTCCCAGGAAGTACAGAGTGCTTTTGACAGACACGACTCAAAGGCGCTGTATCATGTTTTTCGTGGAGCTTTTGGTCCAAGATCATTTCCAGTTGTTGCTATGAAAGTGTTTGTCAGTGAAACTACTATTAAACATCCAGAAGTTATTCTGAAGCGGCGTTAGACTGAGCATTTTACCAACCTGTTATTTAACCCTTCGAATGTTGACAACACAGTTATCGACAGTTTCCTCAAAGTGAGATTTTTCATGAAATGGTTGCCAGACCTGCACCCGAAAAGTTGAAGAGGACTATCAAACAAGTCCACACTGGCAAAGCTCCTGGATTTGATGATATTCTAGTGGAACTTTTGCGCTTCTGAGGAAACAATGTTGCATCAGCTATTCTGAAACGGTAACCCATAACTCAGGACTGGATTGGTAGAATCTTTGTCTCTTTGTTCAAATGGAAAGGTTTAAAATCAGTTTGTGACAAGTACCGTGGTATAACCTTGTTGGAATCTGTTGGAAAAATGGTTAGGCTTTTGCTGGAGCGAACAATGCACTTTATCTGCTCAAAAGTTATTCCAGAAGCACAACGTGGTTCAGGCTGGTAGAAGCACTATGAACATGGTGTTCTCCGTTAGGCAGCTACAAGAAAAGTGCATTGAACGGAGAGTTCCTTTGTATCAGACCTTTACTGATTTGACCAAAGCATTTGATACCGTGAATTAGGATGCACTGTTGGTTGTCCTCCCATATTCATTAACTTGGTGAAGCAACTCTATCGGGATATAAAGGCACGCTTCACATTCAATTGGGTGCTGTCAGAAAAGAAAGCTGTTGATAATGGAGTATTTGAGTTTTGTTTAACGGCATATCAACGTCTGTGGGTTATTTGATGCCATAAATGTGGGGTTTTAAGATATTTGTTTAATGTTCAGTCAGATTTTTTGTTTTTATTCTTTTTTATTTTAGAAAACTGAAAGTGTTTTGCCGAAAATATTTTTTTCCTTCAAAAATCTGTTTTGGTAATAATTTTTTCTTAAAAAATGTATATGTTTCTATAAAAGTCTATTTTTATACTTTCATAGGTTTTTGACCCCAGTTTGGGATTTAAATATTTGTTCATAGCTTGGACCTTAACAGGTGCTACCACTTCGAGTCAGGGTAGACCTGAGAACAACCGCAATTAAGAGGTGGTTCCATGTTCCTCACAACCTCCCAATCATGACCTCCCAATCGGATGCAGTTTACCGTCATGCCCAGGACCGACAATGGAGTAAAACAAGGTGATATCCTTGCTCCAACACTGTTTTCCATCTATTTTGCTGTTCTCCTGTCACATGCCATCAAAGATTGTGGTGTCGGAATATCGATCAAGTTTCAAACAACAGAACAATTTAAGGAGAATCAAGATCCAAGAATTTTGAAGCTTTGATATGTGACCTCCTGTATGACAATGATGACTTCGTGACACACACAGAAGATAACCTGCAGATTATTGTCAACCGATTCTCTTCCTCTTGCGATGCTTTTTGTCTGAAAATAAGCATCAAGAAGGTTAAAGTGATGTTTATCCCTCCTCCAGGTAAGTCCTGCAGCAGTCCACCGATTGTAGTAAATGGCACAACGCTGAAAGTCGCTGAAACTTTTCTTACCTTTAAGTGTTAGAACCTTGAATAAGTTCTCGCTGTTTTTTAACAGACAGCGTTCCCAGAACTGCTTGCGTGTAGTTTTAGATGGTAACGAATCTGAGTACTGTCTATAAACAAGCATGAAATTCAGTGTATGCCATTTTACCGAAGTGTAAACAACTTTGTTTTTATAGTGTTAAACATGTCGGATTTAGTGCTAAAGAAAATTTATTTGCGGGTTATTTTACTGCATTACTTTACTTAAAAGGAATCTGCAGCTGAAGCACACACAATTCTTACGGCGACCTTGCTCTGTTGGAAAAATTTTTTAATTATTACACCATGTCGAAGCGCTTAAAATGATATTCTAAACGTAGCTTAGATGTGACACACGGTCGAAAGTGTGGTGCACCCAGTTAAGATTGAATTCACTAGTCTCATCGTAATTGATTTAGTGATACAAGATTGCTAACCATTAGACTACGTCGAGGTAACCTAAAATAATTTAGTAAGCGTAGATTACATGTAGTCAGTCAGTCCAGTGCCATCTGCGATACACGCTTGGGCGATCATGTCTCGAAAGAAACATGACTGACTGGGCAGTAGATTTTTCCGCAAATTTTTTTTTAGGTTGCCATTACTTCCTGCGATAGACCGGTTGCCAACCAAAGCAACAGAATCCAATCTGTCTTGTTATTTAACCCATAGCTAAAGGCAGGAGAGATGGATTAATCCATTTCTCAAGGGTATTTGTGCGTAAGTGAATGCAACGAATTTAACTGGAATTTGAAATCGGCTATCCGATTTTTCTTTCCGATCCGATATCCATTGCACCACAACGCATATCGAGACGTGGTACGAGCTTGAAAGTGTTGAACACAGAGAGAGAATAGAACTTAGTTATAACTGATTTACTGAAACAAGTTTGCTAACCATTACACCATGTCAAAGTATTTAAATTTTTGTATCTGCTTGATTTTAGTATCCCCCACCTGTATTTGGCATTTTGGGCTGCTCTTTTTGCTGATGACCATACATTCGATTTTCTTGCAGTTTATTTTTAGTCCTTTCTTGTCACTCTCTTCTACATTCTATAGAAGCTCTTGTAGTTTCTTTTCCGTGTCTGCTATCAGCACTGTATCATCTGCGTACCTTATAGTGTTCAAATTGTGGCCTCTGATAACAAATCCTGGCATAACATCTAGAGTCCTCAGAATAGTCTCGTTGTACAAGTTGAATATATCCGGTGAAAAGACACATCCTTGTCTTACAGCCCTTTCTATCTTTGTATATCTGCTGAATTCGTTAGATGTCCGTATGCAGACGGTTTGCTGCCATTAGAGATTCTTGATTTATTTCCCAAATATGTCAAAGTTGCTGAGCATTTCTATCAATTCTTTGTGGCGAACTTTGTCGAATGCCTTCGCATATTCGATAAAACATAGGTACACGTCATTTCTCATTTGGATGGCTCTTTCTGATAGCATCCTAATCATAAATATGATGTACCTTGTCCCAGTGTCTTTGACGAACTCGCACTGTTCTTGTCCTATCTCTGACCTGATTCTGCTTCTGGTTCTATTCATCAGGATTCGGACGATCAGTTTTGTAATGTGACTCATCAACCTGATTGTTCGGTAGAGTCCGCACTCGTTTGCACCTGGCTTCTTAGGCAGTGCTATGAAAATGGACTTGCTTAGGTCGTCCGGTATTACACCACTGTTATAAATTTCATCTATTATTTCTGTAATTTTTCTCTACGCCAAAGTCGTCCAAGGCTGTCAGCAATTTTATTACAATGCCGCCTGGTCCATCTGCTTTGTTTCTACTCAACTTGGCCATTGCAGCTTCCACTTAGGACTTTAATATTTCCGGTTCGTTCTCATTTTGTGTATTATCGGTTGCTCTTTCTTGTCATAGACAATACCATTTATATATTCTTCCCATCGCTGGAGTATTTCCTTTTTCTCCAATATGATCGTTCGATCCTTGGATTTTATACATCCTCTTGAGGAGCATGTTATTTGTTTTGTTAGTTCCCTTATTTCTTTATGCATGTCTTCATTTCGAGTTTCCTTTTCCAATTTGTTCTTCGTAGTTTTCACACTGTCAGTGTATTTTTTCTGTAGGTTGAGGTCATTCACGCGCGTGTTGTATTGCAGTCTGGGTGCTGCATTAGGCTTCTTCAGTCTCTGGAGTTTCACCCTTAGTTTGCAGATGACTTGGAGGTGATTGCTCCCACAGTCGGCACCTGGATAGGTTTTGCATTGAACAACTGCATTTCTGAATCTCCTGTTTATGGTTATGTAGTCTATTTGGTTGTTCGTGTCGCCTCCTGGGCTTCTCTATATCCATAGACGTCGTGGGTGTTCTTGAAACCTGGTGTTATTTATTACCTGGTCATTTGCTGTGCACCATTGAACCCATTTTTCTCCTCATTCGCTGCGGATTCTTAATTCAAAGTTACCGGTCGTCTTTCCTTCCCTCTCTTGTGTTCAAGTCACCCATTATGATTCTAATTTTCTTGGATTTTACACTGAGTAATGATATTGTGCAGTATGGAGTAGAAAGATTCTATTTCTTCCTCAGTGCTTTGCGTTGGTAGGGCATAAACTACTATAATAGATATGTTGAGGGGTTTTCCTCTCAGTTTAACCATGGGGACTCTCTCGAAAAGCTGACAGTTTCCCAGAACGCATTTCTTCATTTCTTCGTCCAGTATTAAGTCGACTCTTTTTTTTTGTTATTTTTGCCTCCTGCGTATATTATCCTGCGGTTGTCGCTACTGAAATCTCCATAATCTTGGTCTTTAAAAATAGACCAAAGACTATACAACCTAAAAGACCTCAACGGCAAGTCGGGCGAAAAACTTATCAAACACAACGATCATGAAGTCAGTTGAAGGCTACAACAAATTTTTTTAACACCAACCGACTTGTTCTCCTAGCCATTGAATCCAGATGGTCAATTTGTGAAGAATTGTTTTCTTATGTGCCACATCAAGTACACGTTAAACAAACATACGCACAGGCGTAAGGCATACTGTAGGCTCATAATCCTATCTACCAACGTTCCATCACATAAAACATGTTGAAAATTACTTATCCAATCTTAACCGAAAATTTAGCAACACCACCTCTAAAACAATAAGAGATATAGTTTTTTTTTTTTTTTAATCATTTCACCCCGAGCAAGGCAGAAACGCCACTGATGTGCAGGGGGTTACATAAATGTAGAAAGATTAATTAGAAAAGAGTGAGGAGTACAAGCTAGTTAGAAAGAAACAATAGAAAGCTGAGAAAGCAGGTGTAATGACAGATACATGGGCGGAGAGAACGTGAAGATTATACAGGGGAGGGGAGAGAGCTAGAGTCCAGTGGTTAGTAGGTGAGTATTAACTTTGCTTTTAAATTTCTGGAGGTCGTAGCCGTCAGGAAAGCAAGAATACGGGAGTGAGTTCCACAGGCGGGAAGTGCGAGAGAGGAAGCTGCAGGAGTAGAATTGTCGTCTGCGTTTGGCTAACCTGACTGTGAATGGGTGGGACCCAGTTGCCAGTCTGGTTGCACGGGTAAACACCTGTTGAGGAGGCATCAGTGACTTAAGCTCATCCGAGCAGAAGCCATGAAAGTATTTATAGAAGAGACAGAGGGAGGCCACATTTCGACGATGGGAAAGTGGCTGCAGACGAGTCGCCAGATCAGTACCTATCACATTACAGACTCTCCTTTGGAGCTTGTCAAGAACACTGAGGAGAACGGCAGGGGCACCTGACCATAAATGGCAGCAGTACTCCATGCACGGACGGATGGTTGACTTGTATATATGCAGGATGGATTCAGGTGGAAAAAACATCCTGGATCGACATAGTGACCCAATCTTCTTAGCAGTAGATTTTGCTATGGATTCAATATAGTGCTTCCATTTGAGGTCTGAGGACAGGGTAAGTCCGAGGAGGCGTAGTGTATTACTCTCCGGGAGAATCATCTGGTCCATGTTTATGGGAGGCAGAAGAGGTTGCCTCTAATGGTTGACAGACAACAGCTTGGTCTTAGAGGAATTGAAGTTGACAAGCCACTTCTTGCCCCAGTTCACCACAGAGTGTAGATCCCGCTCAAGGTCAGCGGCGAGATTATGTCTGTCCGCCACGACAGGTTTCTTACTGGAGCGGGATTAGCGTCAAACAAGATAGCAACAACAAAAGGGCAGAGGTAGGGAGGTAAAAATATACAAAATAGATCGGGGAAAAAAAAGAAAAAAGTAAAAAAAGACCACAGATATGCTGTATGACAACTCAGAAAACGCAATGATAATTCTCCATCATACATCTGATCACATGCTCGACATATTTGGATCGGGAGAGAAAAGGATTCACTAAAAATAAATTGCATTGAAAGTGCACTGATATCTTAATTCTAAACAATAAATCTAAGACCAGGACCATACATAATATCATTGGTAATCATAAGGTAGAATCGCCGACTGACGCCAATTCGGTCGGGTTTCAATCCTGGGTTAAAAGCAATCGGAGTCTAACCGATACAGCAAAACAGATCTGTCTGCGGATGACTATACCTGCCCTCAATGTCGAAATTCTTTCAAGCAAAAATCTGTCTCATTAGCCATCTCCAAGTCCATAGTTTAAACTGACTGAGATAAACATCCTCGACCTCGAGGGATAGATAGATAGATAGATAGATAGATAGATAGATAGATAGATAGATAGATTAGGAACTGGAGTGTAGTTACATCAAAAGATAGATAGATAGATAGATAGATAGATGTGGGGTAGACATCCCTGTATGAATAAAGAAAATAAATAAGTAAACATCAATACAATCTGAGCCCCACCCTAGATTTGCCCTTATATCAGCGCAAATATCTATACCGTTAAAGACCGATAGATATTTTATTGAATACTTTATTGTACTATGCCAGAAAAATATTACCCTTTCATTTTTATCTTGACATGAGTTATGACGAAGCGAAGAATGCAAAGTGAATATGTTGAGAGCCGTTGTGAAAAGCATCTTTTATACAGCACAATGTAACCCGGGCAGCGAGGTTATTACCGATTGTGTAATAACATTTGAATGGGAGAAAGAAAAGACACTAAAAGAACTTGAAGCACATCCCTTTGCAACAGAAAAGCTAATAAAAAAATTAAGCGAGTACAAGTAATTGATTATTTAGTGTGTTTCTCGTTTTTGTCGAATTTTGCCAGCTCAACCCAAAAATAACAGAAAGAAATCGAAATTAAATCCGGGTGGCACTCAACTCTTATAAATCTGCATAAGCCAATGAAACAAGATGGCGGGTTGTTTATGCTTTATGAATTAAATGTGTGTGTGGCCGACATACGATCCCAGCCTCTCAATAAAAAACAAAACAAAAAAACAAAACAAAACAAAAAACAAAAACAAAAACGAAAAAACAAAAAAAACCCCCCCAAAAAACTAAAACAAACAAAACGTTTTTATAAATTATTCGAAAATGCTCTGTAAGGATTTGATGGGTGCATTTGAGCTGAATGAAAAGTTGTGGTTTTTTTTCTCTAAATTTGAATATCATAATGAAAGAAGAAACATTATATTTATGTTTCTAAAGAGAAATGTTATGATAATTTTAGAAAATTGTCTGAATATGCAGAAATAAAAATTAATTATCAATTGATAACTATATGCTTTATCGCTTTCTATGGCGTCAGAATAAATAAATAAATAAATAAATAAATAATAATAATAATAATAATAATAATAATAATAATAATATTACTCCTCCTCTCCAAAAATAGCAAAAACAAAAGATTAAACTTAAACAATGTAAATTATAAAAATAAAAGCTTATTGCTTCACTCTTTCTCTCACTCTCACACACGCACAGAAGCATACAAAGTGACATATGTGTGTATGTGTATGCGTATGTGTGTGTATGAAGCAATGAGATTCTAGTTTTTACGATAAAACGGAATACATGGTCATCAGCTTAAAGAGTAGTACAAAATGCCTATTATTGGTCGGGGTTCTAAAATCAAGCAATTCCAGAAATTTAAAGACCTGGAAATTATTCTAACAGGAAAGTGCGACACTGATATCCAAAGACGTATTGGCATGGCCAAGGACGCATTCAAAAGCTAAGCAGAGTATTGAGAGACAGGAAAATTTCATTGGAAACAAAGAAAAGAGTACTGAATTGTTATGTGATATGGCAGCAAAGGCTGGACAATCTCCTCAAAGATGAAGTAGATACTCGAAGCAACAGAAATGTAGTTCTACAGAAGGATGCTGAGAGAATGAACAACGACAAGGTTTTCGAGAGAATGAAAACAAAAAGGAAACTTGTACTTAACAGAAGGAAGAGGCAGTTGAAGTTTCTGGGACACGTAATAAGGGAGGGAGGCTTGGAGAATCTGATACTCATAATGCGGAGGTAGCGAAAGAGGGTCAGGGCAAAACAGCAAATGGATGGTAGAGCAAGGTTTGGGGGAAATATAGTGACAAAATTTATTAAGAGCTACAAGGAGCAAGAAGATGTGGAGAGCTATGATCACCTACGCCCTGAAGAGACACGGAACATAAAAGAAGAAAGAAGAAGACGTATATATTAAGATAATGAGATAAAGTACAAAAGTTTATAAACGATGCGATTCTCAGACGTCAGTTGTTCTCGGTTTCTTAACATTTTTAATATAAGAGGAGTAATAAATTAAATTACCATTTCAGTTATATATATATATATATATATATATATATATATATATATATATATATATATATATATATATTCTTGAAGCCATATACTTAAAACAGTTGAAACCTAACCTGAACAAAATAAACTACGAAATTTCCACAGACATTCTTAAATGCCTATAATAGATAATAGAAACGATTTGTTATCCCAATGGCATTCCATACTTAATACTTCTAGTCTCCACTCTCGCGTGAGCATGTGTGACGTCACAAGCTGTAGTGAGAATTTCGCTTTCAGTGAACTGTACGCACGTGTTCGCCGTTGCTTTGGATATCTTCCACGCAAACATAATAACTACTATTGTTCGTCCGCAAACTGTTTAATACACTTAATATAATTGTCATCTTAGATAATGGCTGATGTAAGCCGAAAGCCCAGAAAGGATTGAAAAAATGTACTAATTGTAATTTTCTTTCTTCTTTCAACGAAAATTTTATTAAGCTTATCAGACGATATGAAAAGAATTTACGTAAAATAAATATACAAAACTTGTCTATATTATTTAATGAAAAATGTATCAAAATATCGAAGAATATGTAGCTTTCTCTCGTTGGTTGACTGCTTGTACTTCGCTAAGCGGCGCATTTGGCTTTAATTTGGAGTCATCTCGGAGGACTTGACTCAAACCAGTCATGTGAATTCGAGGTCTTTCTCTCAGAGGTGGCTAAGGCAGTGCGGTACATGGTGTCCTGTAAACTAGCCCACTTCTCTGTGGCAGTGTGAACGGTTTGTGAGGTTTTCAGTTCGCTCACAAATCTCTCAGCAAACTACTCCACAAGGTTAATTTGTCTAATTATGTTGACATTAATGCAGTATGGTCGGAGGCGAGCCTGAACAATGTAATATGGAGGACCGGCTGATGCCCATGTAACACGTCCTCACTATCCACGTTACTGATTAGACCAAAGGAACAAGGTCGTTCCAAGTTTGGACCAGTGCTGTGCAGGAGCTGCCAGAACTAGTTGAATACAACAGCGAACTCCCTTAGGGACTCTGATACCAGATTTTAGCTCGGGGTTTACTCCTGAAGCCTTTTCCATAAATGGATGTGGCTGCAAAACAGCGGAGATTTGAAATAAGTGTTTTTCTTTTCTATTTTTTGCCTTCCCAGGCTGACGAGCTTCACCTGCCCGAAGCAACTGGTTATGAGGCGCCAGTGACTCGCCTTTCACCCCTTTCCTTTCTGTAAAAGTAGTTTCAGGTACTGAACTTAGTTGTCAATGGCTATTTCAACAAGCATGCCATGGGAGCATTTTATAGATAGTGGGAGTTTATCCCCATTATCACACCCGGCTATGACAACCTTGTATATTCAGTTATATATCCATTAAGCTAATCGAAAATAGCGTCATCGAAAATTAAAATACAAAACGTAGTCGTTTTAAGAAAGAATATAGTAGAAATTGTATCGTATTGTCTTTTCTATCGTATTGAATAAAACAGTTAAAGCTTAGAAATTCTACGTTAGAAATTAGGCATTAGCCATAGGAACGCGTCTCTTTTAAGAGTTAAAAATTTATCTTCCAATATATAAAAAGCAAACATTAAATCATAAAAAGGTAAATAAGTTACCAATAATTTTTATTAAATTGAAATTCAGCTTAGCTGACATAATGCATTTAAATTAACAAATAATATTTAAGTTACATTTATATATTTAACATCAACAGATATTGTAAATAAACAATGATGAGAATATTAAATAGATAATAATATATATAATTCGTAATATCCAATTGAAACTACATACATAAATAATATAATATAGTAATATAATAGAGTGGATGTGCGTTGTGGTGCAGTGGATATCGGCTCGGAACTAGAAATCGGGGAGCCGAGTTCGAATTCCAGTTGAATTCATTGCATTCGCGCAAATACCCTTGGGAAAGGTATTAATCCGTCTATTCCTTCCAGTTATGGGTTAAATTACAGGACAGATTGTGTTCTATAGACTTGGCTGGCAACCAGTATAGACTTGGCTGGCAACCAGTCTACCGCAGAAAGCAATGGCAACCTACTGCGGGATAATCTTCTGCCCAGTCAGACATGTCTCTTTCGAGACATGATCGCCCAAGCGTGTTTCACGTATGGCACTTAACTGACTGACTGAATATAATAGAATAATACAAGAATCACTTTCCTTTGAGAATTTTTAAAGCCATTTTTTCATTCAAGAAGAGAATGGGAACATGTCTGTTTACTTTGGCGACCGACATTTTTTATTTCATAGATATAACTACTAATATGGTTATTTGTTTGTTTTTATAATAGAGTTTACTATTATTATTATTAGTGTTATGTCGTGAGTAAGAATAAATAACTCAACAACAATAGGTTAATTGTTGTATTCCGTGAAAATAGTATTTACAAAGGTTATTAGTACAAGAATAAAGGTTAATCGTCTCAACCGTCGTAAGACGTAGTATGAGCAATGGGTACTTCCGGGTCGTCACCGGAAGTCTACGACTGACTTGTCGATCGGCTGCTCGGCACACTCTCTTACGTAGATGCCAGCATTACTTTACATCGTAATGGAATAGTCCATTATAGCCGAATAGGCGCGGGCGTCCCAACAATTAGTTTATTTCTATAATAGATATTACTAATATTATTATTGGTTTATTTCTATAATAGTTATTACTATTTTTTTAATAATCATATCGCCCCAAGCAAGGCAGTTTACTGCCACTGGTGCGCAGGGGGTTACATAGGAGGAAAGTTATGAGAAAGAGGGACAGGTTATAGGGGGTGTCAGGAAGTGGGTAAAAGAAGCATGATAATACTGATGAGAGTGGAGTGGGCGGAGAAAGGAGCATGAGAGAAAGGAGGCAAGTTAGTGAGATAGGAGATGACTATTGAATTTAAATTTAAATTCTTGGAGATTGTAGCTGTCGGAGAAGCAAGTAAACGGAAGGGAATATTATTATTATTATTATTATTAATTTGGTTCCTTATTCTGTTATTATCACCTTTGTATATAATACTTATATTTGCCTTTCTCTTGGCAATGTTTTACTAAGTATTTGTTTTTTGTTTCTGGTTTTAAATTGACAAAGAAAAAATTTGTTTTCGTGTCGGCATTTGAAATAAGTTCTGATCGTTTATCTAATAATCCGCTTTGTCCTGGGAAGGTGATTACAGCTACTTTTTTCTTCAGGCAAAATTTACAGTTTTTGAATTTATTGCTTGAGACTGTTGCTATTTTCCTTATTTCCTTATTTTCTTTTACACTACTGTTCACCGAATACAAGGCCCAAGAGCCATTTGAGGTATAATGTTACAGAATGAAATTGTTTTATGGATGTGAGGCGGTAACAAGTGCAGATTGTGAATATATGTTAACGGTTGACCATAGACTTGAAAGGATTATGAACATATCACGTTGAAACACCAGTTCTCGCATGATCACTTAAGTTAAGCAACGTCGAGCCTGGTGACGACTTTGGAATGACAGGTGTGGCAATTTTGGATGTGCGGGTGGTGTAGCAGATCACGGTTCGGAAGTGGAAATCGAGGAGCTGATTTCCAATTCCAGTCGGGTTCATTATGTTCACTCACAAATACCCTAAGAAAAAAAATATGAATGAACATATTCTACGCACCCAATTATGGGTTAATCAATACGACTTGTATTGAGAAATTATTATCTCCCAAAGATTCTTACAACGTGAAAAAATATTTTCTGGCTGCAAAAGGTTTGAAAAGCCGACGAAAAACAAATCAATCAATCAAACACCTAGACTTAAAGAAGTTATGTTTGCAATCATCAGGGGGTTTGATTTTGTTTCTTTAACGACATATCAATTTCTTGGGTCATTTAATGGCGAAATTTTATTTTTTGTGAGCTTTGGTATTTTTTCCCAAAAATGTATTATTGGTATTTTTTCTAATTTATATTTATATTTTCATGTCATCATCTCAGTTTAAGGGTTCACTATTTGCTGAGAGCTGGAACAGGTGCTACCACCCTGGACCAAGATGGACTTCGGAATAACAGCAATTAAGAGGCGGTTCTACTCTCTTCAAAACCTCCCGATCAGAGACTTTGCTGGTGTAGTTTATTCCCATACTCAAGGCTATAATGACCAAGGAAGATTTCTCTCGGGAGTCCGTTCCACTAAGTTATGATTCTTGGAAAGAAGCTGTTTAAATGAAACTTCCTTCTTACTAATGGAATATGAAAGGAATGGGTGACAATTTCTCTCGGTGTACGTGGCATAGGGGTTTTAACTGTAAAAGTTCGAACAAGTGAAACTAATGAATGAAGATCGTCTGAGTATTTTCCACGGGAATAGCGGTATAGTAGCAATGAAAAATGTATAGTTTACAACAATGTAGGGCGAAACAAAATGGTCCAGGAGGAGAAAAATAAATAAGCTACTGTTAACATTTACAAATCTACATTATTATATAAATAAAAAAATTATTCGACATTATTATATAAATAAAAAACAAATTTACATATAACTAGTTCCAATAATCATAATAATCATTTAAAGATTTTGGAATCAGTCTGTATATCTTTACGGAAACCTTCTCTTTACCGGAAGAAGGATTTCGTGAAGTCTCTAAATTTGTTGGGGGATATTTTAACTGTCCCTCGCTAATTATTTACACGCGAGTTCTCCTACCCTCGTTATAAGTATATATATATATATTTATATGTATATTCATTTTAACGTTTTTCCCCCTTTTTTGGTCTTTATTTTCGTTTCTATTTTTTTTCCATCTGATTTATATTTCCAACGATTTTCTTCTGATGAGATGTTGGACGAAACGGCCTTAGGGACTGCCAATGAATTCCTTGTTTTTAAAATAGTATACAAATTTTGTACCTTTAAACATTTGTTTATTATATAAATATAAATATTCTTATATAAATTTTTAATCTTCATTTAAAGAAGATGATGCTGAGTATCTGGTTGGATTAAAGGGCGATGTGCATTACAGTCCTCCGTAAAACCAGACACTGAATTCAGATTATCGAATAGGAGTAAATAGGTTCGCCTATCGTCCGGGACTTGCATGATATGTTGAACAAGAGTAGTTGTTAATCACTTGTTTCTTGTTTAGGATTGGATTTCAGGTACCTTCTAAAGTCTGTTTCTACACTATACTTTTAACGTCTCCGACTGAACTCCTGGTTAACCATTATTATTTTTAGATGAATCATTGTCAGTCATCATTATCTTTTGCTTGAAGCAGTCAGTTATTGTAATTATGATGAAACATTGTCAAATATCATTATTTACACTATCTACATTCGGACGTTTCACCCATTGTACCATCTCGCCTCCAAAACAAGAGAAAAAATCTGCTTGAAGACGTTTCATATCGGGGAAAAATGTCTGTATTTCTTAGTTCGGAAATATTCTGATACCACAGCATAAAATACACGTTTGAAAATATTTGCACAATGTGCTTAAGCTGGGTAAAAATGCACCAGAAAAAATAAGTATGATGGTCACACTCCTGTCCGATATGTTGAAGAAGAGTAGTTGTTAATCCCTTGTTTCTTGTTTAGGACTGGGTTTCATGTACCTTCTAAAGTCTGCTTCTACACTATACTTGTAACGTCCCCGACTGAGCTCTGAAATGTCATTCACTAATTAAATCTTGACTTCTTCAATTCTGGGGTTAGCAGTTGTTTTTTCTGATACGACACAACACACTAACTTGACATCTTGTATGGATCTTAGGCATACAAGATATTGAGTGAACAAAAGAAAATGTATCTTCTCTTGCAAAAAAAAAAAACTTTAAAAAGCTATCCTGAAATTTCCATCCCGAAAACTCAAGACGTATAATGTTTAAAGCTATACTAGATTTAAGGATATCTTTATTTATTTTTAGTCAACTATTATTATTTTAAGATGAAGCCCTGTCAGCAAATAATGTATTATCAACTAACATTTTAGATGAATCCTGGTCAACCATTATTATTTTAAGATGAAGCCCTGTCAGCAAATAATGTATTATCAACTAACATTTTAGATGAATCCTGGTCAACCATTATTATTTTAAGATGAAGCCCTGTCAGCAAATAATGTATTATCAACTAACATTTTAGATGAATCCTGGTCAACCATTATTATTTTAAGATGAAGCCCTGTCAGCAAATAATGTATTATCAACTAACATTTTAGATGAATCCTGGTCAACCATTATTATTTTAAGATGAAGCCCTGTCAGCAAATAATGTATTATCAACTAACATTTTAGATGAATCCTGGTCAACCATTATTATTTTAAGATGAAGCCCTGTCAGCAAATAATGTATTATCAACTAACATTTTAGATGAATCCTGGTCAACCATTATTATTTTTAGATAAATCATTGTTAGCCATTAATATTTTTTGCTTGAAGCAGTCAGTTATTGTTATTTAGATGAAACATTGTCAACTACCATTATGTAGACTATTTACATTAGGACTTTTCACCCATTATGCCATCTCTCCTTCAAAAGGAAAGAAAAATATCTGCTTGTGACGTTTAATATCTGGGAAAAATGTCTGCATTTCTTAGTTCGGAAATATTCTGATACCACCACATAAAATACACGTTTGAGAATATTAGCACATTACGTTTAAGCTGCATCAGAAAAATAAGTAAAATTGAAAATTTGAAAAATAGTCATCTAAATAAATAAACGGCAAATTCTGTCTGTCCGTCCGTATGCCCGAGACTCCCGTCTAACTTGAGCCACATTTGCTCTACATAGACATATTATACCCATTTTTTTAGAAGCAGAAAGATCCCAGGATTGAAAATGTGCCCTTAATCTGATGCTTGAACATCCACCATTGGGATTTGTGTCCAGATGAAGATGGAAAATTTTAAAATTCAAGTTTTAAAATAACTGAAAGAAAAACAAATAGTGATTTTAAAAGTGTTTACATTATATTGACTTTAAAGTAAAACAAAAACCTTGTAAATTAAAATACATATATTTTAAGTTCAGTTTAAAATATTTTTAAAAGTTTGTGAATTGCGGAAATCAATTCTATTTCGTCAAAATGACAAAAAATCAGACTTCAAGTGAGAGATTTTGTAAGATGAGGTATTGAAGTTTCATAGAATTTGTGATTTGAAGAATTCAACTCAATTGAATTTTCAGAGAGTTTGTGATTTGAAGAACTGAATTTTGGAATTTCAGTCGAAATCGAAGTTTCGGCCGAAATCGGGCTTTTGACCGGAATTAGACCTATAGCCCGACTCAGGGTAAGGTTTTGAAGTTCCATAGAGTGTATTTAGGAATTTAAAGTAATTTCTTCAAAGTTATCATAGTGCAGCTTTTAACCTAGTTTGGAATAAATAAGAAAACGCTGAAAACGAGGAGGTAAAAACAAACTCAATTTCGGAAAAAAATGATTTTTTGTTTGTTTTTACACAAGAAAAGGAAGATATTTCCTAATAATGTTATTAGTACACTTAATATTTAACTGCTTGTCAGTAAGCATTCAAACGTTTCAACATTCCATCATTTCAGTATAGGTTAATTGTCAATTTAATACTCTAAGCGTTCAAAGAGACCAATCACAAAACCATGAAATCATTCATCAGAATCATCGGCAAACAATCGACCATCTTTGTCATTAAACAATAGTGAAATCGGCTAGTACCTGGAATTTCAACTGTGCGGCAGTACCTTTGTTATTGCACTAAAATCGGGAGTAACGGTGGATACCGCCGCCAGCGGGCTAGTGGTCGAGTGGCCTGGGAAATTTCTGTCCTGGGTCCATATGTACGCGTATGGGCCCACCACATTAAAAACGACTTTGTGTCACTTCCATCACCGTGGGTAGGTTGGTAAATTCCATATGTCACATAGCACGGTCTTTCTCATTTCTGATAAAGCAAGGCGATAAAGCCCCAAAGACTCAAGGAGTTACTGAGAATAAAAGAAAATGTGAAAACAGTGAGAAAAAAAGGATTAAAAAGACAGAATATGACGCTTGACATTACATTTAAATTTTTGAGGATTGTAGTTGATAGAAAAACAGGCAGACAATTCCGTACTCAGGGGTGCGAGAGAAGAAACTATTTGCATAGAACTTACGGTTATATTTAACTATTTAAAAGGTATAATGATCAGAACTAGTTGCCAATCTAGCACTACGTTTAAATTAGTGAAGTCGAGCTACTAAGGGGGAACGTTCATCAGCACAATTATCCTGAAGCTGTATTAGAGCGTTGGGAAAGTGACCGAAGTGCAGATTCTTTGGATTTTGTTAAGAGTCTTGAAGAATCAATTATGGCGTTTACTAGGAGATTCTAGTCCGGGAATATTTTGATTTACATCTCGTAATTATTAAAAATTAAATAAAGGATTAAGTGTTTAAGAAACGCTCTTTTCCTAATTTATTTTCTTTCAGTTTACTAACTTGGTGGTTTAAAATAACATGTCCCGTTCGATTGAATTTTAGAGATCGATAGTCATGGTATTTTTCTTTTGATAGAAGTTTTCAATAAAAAAAAAACAGCAAAGAATGATTTGAACGAAAAGAAATAATACCAAACAAGCAATTCTATATTAAAAAAAAAAACAAAAAAAAAAACAAAAAACGAAAAACAAAAAAACCGCACTCAGAAAGAAGGCATCTTATATTTCCCGAAGCAGATGTCATTCTTGGTGGCTTAATGGGTAAATAAACACGGGTGTTTCCCTTTTCTAGTATTCTCACGGTTACTGAGAGTTTTCAACATCAAGGAAATTCTCGTATCTTTATCAATCTCTCCCTCGATATATTCTCCTCTCTCTCTATATATATGTATATGAAAAGTACTATATATATATATATTTCTCTCTCTCTCTCTCTCTCTCTCATTCTGCATATATATATATATATATATATGCGGAATGAGAGAGAGAGAGAGGAGATAGAAAAGAGAGAAAATTCATGCACACACAAAAAATATTTCTCTTGTGAATAATGTATCAAAGATACATGTGAAAGTTTACAAAAAAAATCAATAAGTAGAAACTCTACGTTCTCTGTCCTCATATTAATATTCTCTCTCACTATGTCTGCTGTTGGTCTCTCTCTTTCTCTCTTTCCCTCTCTCAAATATAAATATTAAACACCAGAGAGCGATTAGCGATACCAATTCTAATATTTAATTTCAGTTTCACGTACGCTAGGGCGAACTTCAGAGGTAGAGATCTTATCGACAGAAGCTTCCTTTCGCGTGAAACATGGAGTAAAAATTTAGATCGATGTGTGTATGTAGTAGGGGAGAGAATAGATATACAAATTATTATTGAATAGTGACTGTCAGTTTTTTCAGGGTTAATATATATATATATATATATATATATATATATATATATAATTAGTCAGTTTTTGATCATAATTAAATTAGACCAGTACACAGTTGCATTAAGAAATGTTCAATACAATTATATTGTAGAACTTTTGAATATTTTTCATTTGGAAACGAATTATTTAGCGTCTAGGCTTCTACCTTTCGGTGTCTTCAAGCTATTTACAATAACTGATTTTACCGTTACCGTTACGGCAAAATTACTTAGTGTAAATCGCCTGAAGACATCTAAATGTAGAAACCTAGGTCGCGAAATAACACTTTCCAAATAAACAATATATATATATATATATATATATGAGAGAGAGAGAAAGAGAGAGAGAGAGAAAGAGAGAGAAATGGGAGAGAGAGAATGTCTGTGTGTGTGCGTGTGTGGATATAGAAATCAACATTGCATGTTGAGTGTCAATTCCTTTTTTAGTGTTAATATTTTAGCTTATAGTCATTATCTTCCCCTACTTCCCATAAGTCCCCTAGTGGTCCATATATCTAGCACAAGGAATACTGATACATGGTCTGATGATCGCTTGAAGTATGATTGATTTTTATTTACAAACGCTTATTGAGCACGGTTCTATATATACAGGGAATGACGCACAATATAATTTCATATTTATTTATATGTATATTTGCGTGCGTGTTAAACTTTGTAAATTTAATATCCTTGATCAATCAGACATAGATGCGCATTATGCGTAAATATATATATTGCCATGTATACCGCAGGCTGTCTCGTCATCTGCGTATTCCTATTTTTTCACAGAGACCTCTGAAATGTTGCTAATACTTTATCAGACTGCTTGAAGTACATGCAGAAGCATTCTTCTTCTTTCACGACTGTTCAGGTGGTACGCGATCATGACCCTCCCCAATCTTCGCAGCTTTAAGCAATTTTTGCCTTTTTATTATCACAGATATTCTTTGTTTTTTGAACCATTTATAAAAGCTCGTTATTTAGGTTACTCAGTATTTCCATCTGTCCCTCTTGCCTTCTGGGGTTATCAAATTCTCCAAACCCTCTTGCCTCGTTACGTGTCACAAAGATTTTAACTGTCTTTTTTGCCTTCTAATACAAGTTTTCTTTTTTTACGTTTTTGTTAAAGCTTTCTCGTTGCTTTCGTGTTCCATACATGATATTCACAGCAACTTACTGTAGAACCGGGAAGGATCAACCGAAAAAAGGCAACTGAGCGCCGGAAACTCAACACCAGAAAAACATGATTTTTCTTGTAACTGAATAAAAGTAATGTATTAAGGTGGATCCTGGTCTGATGCCTTGATATACGATTAATGGAAAATGTTGCTTTTTGCGATCGTTTATTTCTCTGAAACGCTTAATTGTATTTCAAAAAAATTGGATCATTTTTGTAAGTTCTACCTTATCATATGCCATAATAATTTCACATTTTCTACAAGGTACCAACCCCTCCGAAGTTGCCGGGACAATGCATCCACTTCTGCGTCACAACGTCATTAAATCACATTACAGGCTCCCGTAACGCCTGCCTCCGTTCTTCCAATTGTACATATATCATTCCCGTTTAGTGGCTAAATTGAGCAAGCATGAATCCCGTTTTATAAATACAACAAAAGCCAATTTTTTAAACTTAAATGTTACGGTAACTTCATACTGGAGCTATTTGAATAAGCACTTGACCTTAACATTTCAACATGGCCACTAAAACTATTCGAGCAACACCGGGTTAAACAGGTATTTTTTTAATAAAGTAAATTGAAGACTGCAAAACAAAAAGAACCAGTGTTTGTTTTTAATTATTTTTAATAAAGCAAATCGTAATGTAATTTATTGTTAATAAAATAAATCAAAATTCTAAAATTATTTAAAAAATAATTTTATGATTTGCGATTTACTCTATTAAGAATATTTTTAAAATATGGTTCTTATTTTACATATTGCCTTTTCAAATGCCTTATTTGAAGAAAATATTCTCTAATTAAGGTTTCAGTCCTTTATACATTATTTTTATTCAGCTATAAAATAATGATGTTTTTTTGTTGCTGAGTTGTCTCAGTCTTGAGTTGTCCCGGCGTTCAGTCGACGGTGTTTAGTCGGCGGTGTTGAGAACGCCGAGTTGAGTTCTCCTGCACCCCTGTACAACCACATCTCTGTTTTCTCAACTCTCATCTTTATCTGTGAGGAAATTATTCAGCATTCATTACTACATAGTACTCTTTTCTTGATTTCTTACATTTCTACCTTAATATTTTGTGTAGCTTTTGTAAGGTATTTTCGCTAATTAAATGCAATATTCTGTCGAATGTTATAATATTAGAGACATTTTTGTAGTTGCTTGATTTTGTTGTTACCAATTCAGAGCTCGCGTCTTGGATTGCATGTTTTGTAAACAACTATATATTTTTTTTGGGGGGGTGTATGCTGCTTGATATTTTGTTCTTGAATTTCTTGACTAAAGAGAATCGTAATGGAATTCGAATTTTCGTTTGAAAAAAACGAATTTTTTCAAAGACCCATTTTAATGTAAACGACAGTTACTCTGGCGTTTTTCTCACTTTTCTTTACTTCATAAATTTAGTACTGATTAGATGGTCATAATCGACGAAGACACAACAGGAAGATCAATCTAGGTCCGTCGGTTTGAAGTACGTAACGGCCATGTCGCCGGGTTGATGCTCACTGGTAGGGTTAACTGGCCAGCCTCGATGCTTCTACTCCAGTATAAAGCGGCGTTCGGGCGGTCAGTAACCAGCTGTGTCCATTTATCTACATCGACCTGCATCACTTTCAGGTCCCTCTTCAGCCGAGTCTTTCATCACCATACTGTTGCTTCTCGCACTTTAGTTCACCATACAGAGCGATTTTTTGACAATTGAAAGTCTGTCGCAGTCGGTCTATCGTAGTCTTGCTTCTGCTAGTAGGACTCCTGCACTTGGCAAGGATTTCGTTGTTGAAGCCATTGTCTTTGCACAAGATATGATGTCGTGCATTCTTCTCAAGTGCTTGATATCCCTGCAGTATAGTGGTGCAGATCAGGGTGTACATCAAGCTTGGCATGAAAATCGCTCGATAGACCTTGCACTTGGTGACGAGCTTAATACCTCTCTGGTCCCACACTCAGCTTCTTATGGCACAAAAACGGCACCAGTTGCCTAGATTCCTATATTAGTTTCATGGATGATGGTAGCTTTTGTATTGATCGCGCTTTCGAGATAAGCAAAACCGCAAACGGAATTCAGTGGCTCACCATCAATCGTGATGAGATGGATCTTTTGTGAAATTCAGTTATTTTTTCATATGAAATTCATTCTGCATTAAATTTGTAGATTTATATCAAGTTGTTCGTTTTAAAGACAATCATTAGGTCGATCGTAATTATAATATCTACGATCCTTTTGTTAGTAGCACAACATACGCTTTGCCAGGTCTATATACAATTTTGAATTCAGAGTTGTTCTTCTCTTTGACTGGCTACCAACCAAGGATAAAGAGGCCAGTTTGCTCTAATTTTTAGCCCAAAGCTGGGCGACAAGATAGATTCATATCTTTCTTAAGGGTAGTTGTACAAAAGTAAATGCAATGAAACACGACAGGAATTCGAACTCAGATTGACGATTTCGAATTCTGTCTTCTATGAACTTCATCACCCGCGTAATTGAAAATACAATATTCGCCTTGGTATTTCTTCGTAGCAAGCTAAGAAGTTTGATTCTTCTTCTTCTGCATCCAAATATAAACTTGGAATTGTACTAAAAACAGATGTTCAGGAAGTTGGCTTAAGTACAAGAAAGTCTCTGACGAATTCACAAAAGATGAGAAAGAATAGACTACCAAAAATCGATGTTCGATTTAGAATAACTTCCTTCGGATTAAAACTTCTCATTATTTTTGTTCGTTTACTAAAATGCATACACATATCTCCGCAATTATTTACAGTTCTCTACATATATACACGCGTACGTACAGATTTATCCACCTATATCTGTAAAAGGCTTGAAGTCGTTCGTCGCCATTTTAAAACTCAGCAGATTCCTTACGATATCTGAAACAGAATCTCTTATCAGTATACAGTTAAGCAATCCTTAAAATCGGTTCGGTAATACAGTATTCAGTCACTTAAGTGATACACGCTTGGGCGATTACGTCTCGAAAGAGACAGGACTGACTGGGCAGAACATTCTCCCGCAGTAGGTTGCCATTACTTTCTGCGGTAGACTAGTTGTCGACCAAGGCTATAGAACTTAATCTGTTCTGTTATTTAACCCATAACTGAAGGGAAGAGGTGGATTAATACCTTTTCCAAGAGCATTTGTGCGTAAGTGAATTCAATGAATTCAACTGGAATTCGAACAGGATTACATACAGTATTAATTAAAAACAGTATTAAATACAGTATTAATTAAATACAGTATTAATTAAAAGCAAATAAACAAGTCGGAAAGTTGGTACTATTATTATTATTATTATTATTATTTTATTCTCTTTTTCTACATATTTTCATTTTCAATCGGAGATCTTTCATTATTAGCATTCCCCATCAGGACGTACGTCCATAACAGCAGTTTCGTATACATTCTTTATTATTCCAACAGATCGAACCCTTACGGCTAGGACCCGGCATTTTACGCGCTTTGTGGCGAATCATCCTCATTCCCTCCGCATTTCGTTGGTTAGAAGTTCTACTCGAGAAGATTCTTCTCGCGAACCACTGCTTTGTGGAACATTGTGGAACCGAAGAGGTTTTCCCGATCCCAGCAAGCTTAACCAGTTCAAGTCAAGGGTTAACCGTTACCGTCATACTTTGTTTTATATGACTTGTTCCCGAATCTATACGATCACAAAAGTTAAGCAACGTTGAGTCTGTTTAGTGCCTAGAATCACTGCTTTGGAACAGCAGATGCTGTATGCTTGGTGTAATGGATAACGGCTCAGAATGGATGTCTGGTTTGTTATGTTCGTTTACGCGCAAGTACTATTGGAAAAGATAGGAGTCCACAGTTCCCTCTAGCTATAGGTTAATTAGTAGAAATTGTATCAATTAAAACCATCATTGTCTCCCAAATAATTCTTAAAATCTAAAAATATCTTCTGGCTTTAAATAACCTGCAAAAAACGTAAAAAATCAATCAATAAGAAGTCTCAACTGTCAAGGATTTAATTCAGGAAAAAACATTTTTTTTTTCATCAGAAGATGTTAACATCACATATCATGCAATCAGAAAAATACGATTGTGGTCACTGCAAGAAGAGAGATATACAAATATATGAAAAGTAGCCACCGGTATGAATTTTTGCAATTCACATATTTTAGGGTTACATGTTTGTTTACTTCTTTTGCTATCACTCCCAAAGCATCAATAAAAACAATGTTGTTCTCTAAACAAGCCACATTATAAAGTATGGAGCATCCAACATAGATCGAACTCACTTCTCAATTGTAATGATTTTAGCGAGACAACTATTAAACCAGTTCGAGGTGCCATTACGTCACACTCTAATGATTTCTATCTCGAAGTTTTTGTTTTTGTCTTGTTATTATTATATTTGTTGTTGTTGGTTTTGTTGTTGGTTTTGTTTTTGTTTCAACAGCACATCAACTGCCTCAAGCATTGCTGTCACCAGCGCAATTCCAAGGGCATCAGGTATCACCAAGTAATCCTGTGACGCAGAAAGATTCCTGGAAATAGTCCCGAGTGCGCCAATTAAAAAAGGCACAATTTGAGCTGCTTCCTAGCAAATTTCTTTGATTAACCCTGCCAAGTTTTGGTACTTTTTTAGTTTCACTTGCTTTGCCTTCACGATGCTTTTATTCCAAGGGATATTTACTCTTCTCCCCCACTTTTTAATGTGGGGAACCTGAGCGCATACGCCCAGGTACTGGTCAAAACATTACTTATCCACCGCAGTTGATAGGTTCAAAACCGGTCTTAACTGGTCTTATTTTAGTCATGTTGGACCCCAAACCGAAGGCGGACCCACAGTTGCTTTTATTCCAAGGTACCACAACGTCTGTTATGAATTATTATTATCAGAGAAATATCGATGAAAATTAGGAATTAATATTTCATTGGCTTTTTTCTGTTTAATATTTAAATGGCAAAAATTTAATTACGACTCATTTTTAGTTATCTCATTTTCTTGCTCTTTACCTATTTCCACCGCCAACCAATCCCCCATCTTTATTCAAATTTTTCTTGCTCATAAAGCATAAGCTGTTTTAAATAGTTTAACACACCAATATATGTAAAATAAATAGACAAAAATATAAAAGACTAATTCAACTAATCAGCAGCCTAGTAAAAATTAAAAAAAAAATACAACTGAAGTTGTAAAGACTCGAATCCGTGCAATTTTTCAGAAAAAAATACACACCCATGTTATTTGAAAAAGAACGAAAGAAAGAAAGTAGTTTGTTAAATTCACGCTGTAAGCAATAATAAAACTGTGAGGTTAGACTTTTTTGTCACTTTCATAACCTTTCAACGTATGTAAAAATGTAATTGCATTATACTTTTTTTCTCTTTTTCTTTCATGAAATTAATATCCCAATAATAGTGAAACTAATTAGCATTTGAAAAAAACAAAAACAAAAAAAACAACAAAAAAAAAAACAAACAAAACAAAACATAATATAATTTAAACTTTCATGCCACATCCGTTTTCTTGTCATAAAAAAATGTTGAATTCAATCTTTTTTAAAAGGATTTTAATGCAGCCGTATTATTTCAATATAATCAGCATTATTAAAAAATATTACAAATTCAAATAATTACAACAATACAAAAAATTGCAATTTTTAAATTAATTCCACCTTAAACCCCAGTAGGAGTGTGAATTGTGTTTTGTAAGCATTTTATTTAGGTGGTAAAGTTACTAAAACACAAAGAGTTATTGAGTGTAAAAGAAAAAAAATCTGAGAAATATTATTAAGTTCAATAGAAGAGTAAATCAGGAAGACAGTAGATAACGATTGACATTGCATTTACATTTTTGAAGACCAAAGCTGGCTGGAAAGCATGGAGACGGTAGAGAGTTCTACAAGTAAAAAGTGCAAAAAAAAAAGTGCCAGCAGAGAACTTACTGCGATATCTAGCTATTTCAACAGTTAAGTGACGAGATCTTGTTGCCAACCTAATACTACCCTTACATTCATAAAATATAGGTACCATAGCAAAGATCCCATCCGAACAGTTACCATGGAAGTATTTATAGAAAAGGGAAGCTACATTACGGTGGGGAGCAAGTAACTGAAGCCAAAACACCAGGTCAGGAAAAATAATATTGATGATTCTTCTTTAGATTTTATTAAGGAGCTCTAGGTAAATAACTGGAACACCGGACCATATGTGTCAACAATATTCTAAGCATGGACGAATGGTAGACTTATAGATATGTGAGATAGATTCTGGAAAGAAAAGTTTGTGTAGCACGTTACAATGAACCAATTTTCTGAGCAGTAAACATAGCAATAAATTCAATAAATTCAATATAGTCTTTCCACTCCATGTCAATCGAGAAATTTAACACAAGACGCAACGAATCACTCCTGGATGTTAGCACCACTTATACTGATGGGAGGTAGAAAGAAGTCTCCCGATTAACTAAGAGCAGTTTTGTTTTGGAAGCATTCAAATTAACAAGTCATTCTTTGCCCCAGTTAACAATAGACTGTGGGTCATTTTTGAGATGAGCTTCCAATTTGACTGTCAAACTTTCTATGGAGACAGGAAATAAATGGTTGTCATCAGCATAGATAGCGAGTAGAGAAGTGATATAATCAGGAATGTCATTCGCGACAAGAACAAAGCAGGTCCAAGGATAGAACTCTGAGAGACAACTACATTAGCATAAAAGGATCTAGAAGAGTGGCCGTTCAGGATAATCTTTATTTAACGATTTGATAAGAAAGATTGAATAAGCAGAAGTATGAAACTCTTGTTACTTTCTGCCTCCTTTTGACTCAGATGTTCGAACGACGGTAGTTTTACATAGGTTTATCAAGTGGGCGGTCTTTACTTAAACATTTATAAAAGAAAGAAGAAAAGATGGCCATGAGGATGTCTTAAGAACGTAGATAAAGGTTTTATTTCCCAGAAGAACATGCTGAAAAAATGTAAAAAGTTATTACACGGTTTCTCCTCGACCCTGAAAAGGAAGGTTAGCAGATAATAAAAATCTGTCCTTACTCACAAGCATGTCTTAACAGTCCCTATTCTAAAACTGTTTACTGTCTAAACTGTGCTTCATTGTTAAGTGTCATATGACCGGCAAATATCGGTAGATACTAATAGGGGAAGAGGAAGGGCAGTTAAGACAACATCTACTTGTTGTATGATTGATTTTTACCGCTTATCAACTGCTCGGTTGATGTGCGTTGTGGTCCAGTGGATATCGACTCGGAACGAGAAATCGGAGAGCCGAGTTCGAATTCCGGTTGAATTCGTTTCAATCATATACGCACAAATACCCTTGGGAAAGGTATTAATCCGTCTCTTCCCTCCAGCTATGGGTCAAATAACAGGACGGATTGGGTTCTATAGCCTTGGTTGGCAACCAGCCTACCGCAGAAAGCAATGACAACCTACTGCGGGATAATCTTCTGCCCAGTCAGTCATGTCTCGAAAGAGATATGATCGCCCAAGCGTGTATAATGTATGGCACTTAACTGACTGATCAACTGTTCGCGTGTTATTTAAAGCAATTGTTTTTTTAGATGGTAATCATTTTTTTAGATAATGGTTTAGTGATACAAGTCTTAGTAAGTAATCTATAGCTGAGGTAGATTCATACCTTTCCCAACGTTACATGCACGTAAGTGAATATAATGTAAGTGAATAGAGCCCAACGGGTACTGGAATTCGACTCTCTGATTAACAATTCCTAGCCATTATCCATTACACTAATCACACCTTTACGTGCAGTGTCTGATATTTGCAAGTGGTTATTCATCTAGGCATTGGTCATGCTCGACCGTGCTTAATTTCAGCGATCGTACGGAAACCGGTGTGTGAACGTAATGTTCCCGTAAGCAAGAAATAAATTGAAATTAATGCAAATGAAACGATTTTGCATAGTGAGCTAAAGTGATTGTCTGGTGAAAACGCTTTGATAAAAATAAACTGCATTTAACATATAAGTAACGAGTTTAATTTATTTCAGAACGAAACCAAATTCAGTGGAGGGAATTCTTCAGATTAAGAAGATTGTGTTGCGTAATTCCGAGCCATTATCCATTACACCAGACGCACTTCCAAGCTTACAACACTTGTTATTCCTGAACGATCACGCATCAAGGAACTGACCAGTCTCGACTTTGATCGTACTGGAACCGGTGTTTCACTGTCTGTTTTAGCGGGACCATTGGTAAAAAAAAAACAAAACAAAACAAAACAAAAAAACAACAAAACGATGTAGGATTTTATATCAGGCAATTAAGTGCCATACGTGTTACACGCTTTGAGCGATCATGTCTCGAAAGAGACATGACTGACTGGGCAGAAGATTATCCCGCAGATGATTGTTATTGTTTTCTGCGGTAGATTGTTTGCCAGCAAAGGCTATAGAACCCAATATGTCCTATTATTTATCCCATAACTGGAGGGAAGAGACGGATTATTACCTTTCCCAAGGGTATTTGTGAGTAAGTGAATGCAAGGAATTCAGCTGGAATTTAGACTAAGCTCCCCGATTTCCACTACACCACAAAATTCTATCCAGCTGCCCTTTTAGATTCACAATCAAATTCAGATTAATCGGAACTGACATTATTTATAAGTGGGTTACTATCCTAGTCTTTTTTTTGTTGTTGCCACAACGTCTCAGAGACATGACTGACTGGGCAGAAGATTATCCCGCAGATGATTGTTATTGTTTTCTGCGGTAGATTGTTTGCCAGCAAAGACTGTAGAACGTTTCAGTCATTGTGCTCTCCAGTCTTGATCAGGTTCTTGTTAATCCAGGTTATCTTATTAATCCAAGTTATCTTATTAATCCAGGTTAATCCAGGTTATCTTCAGGCAATTTCGTACTGGACCGTTTATTTAATCAACAGTGATAGAGTGTTGTAAAGATATCTCGTTTAGTTTAGATTTAATACTATGTCTCTTTCGAGACATGATCGCCCAAAGCGTGTATCACGTATGGCATTTAACTGACTGACTGCTCAGTTATTACTCACCCCCATTTCCATTGAGTCCAAGTACACACTGACCGGCTCCCATATTTCATAGCTTCCAGGGAAACAGACTTTGCGTTAACAGGTTACCACCTCTTCAATTCCTGGATAACTACCTTCGAGGGAAATCCTTCGCAAATGAGACAAACTGGCGGCAGGTACTCACAGACGTCTTTGCGTCCAAGAATTTGATTTTTACCTGCAGGGGATTACACAGCTGAAGGCACCTTAGCAAAAGGTTCTGGAAGCCGGTGCGGATTACGTTGAAGCCTAATATTTTAAATTTGTGTAAATCAAGTACGGCAGGAACATTTTTGTACATAGCGTTTTGTTTCTTTTGTTTTAGTTAACTAATTTTGAATAGAGATTAAACTGAATCATGCCTTTTCTTTTTCTCTTTTTTATTTTCCCTATATTTTTGTTTATTTTCCTTTCCTTACTTTTCATTATTTTTTTTTCTACTTGTGTCTATTTTTTTTTTCGTTTTTTTTCTGGTTTCACTTCTTTTTCTTTTTTTCTTTTTCTTATTTCTCGCTATTTTTCTATTTTCTTTTTTTTTCTTAGATTTTCTTCTTTTTTTTCTTTCCCCCGTTCATTTTCTTATTTTACTCCTTGTCTTATTTCTCTTTCTTTTCTTTTCGTTTTTTGTTTACGCTTTCTTTGTCTTTTCAGTCTTCGTATTTTTTCTCTTACCTTACACCTTTTTATTTATATTCGTTCCCGTATTTTTTCTTTTTCTTTTTTTTCTTTCCTTTATCTTGTTTTTGTCTCTTTTTTTCTTATTTTCTCAAATTCTTTTTTGCTTTGTCTTCTTACATTTACTTTTTCTTTCCCTATATTTCTTATTTTCCTTTGACATTTTCCCAGACCGGATAGTTTCTGCTTGGGTTCTATCCCTTCTTTATTTTCTTGAACTCATTTCCCATGTTCCGCCATTTCTAATAATTACATAAAATTATAAGAAATGGAATAAAATTGCAGCTCTTATCTTTGTAGACTTTAGTAAAGCTTTCGACTCAGTCAACCGCGAGACTATGTTCGAAATTCTTGGACTTTATGGCATACCAGTAGAAATCATTGAAGCCATTAAAGTATTGTATACAAACACACAAGCCACAGTCCTGACTCCAGATGGTGAAACAGAGCCTTTTGATATTCTAGCTGGTATTCTCCAAGGCGATACACTTTCACCTTTCCTTTTCATCATTGTAATAGACTACATCATGCACATCTCTGTGGATACAATAAAAGAAAATGGACTTATGTATCAGCCTAGAAGAAGTTACCCTGTACTTTATATTACCCATGCTGATTTTGCTGATGACATTGCGTTGTTGTCAGATAACCTCCTTAGTGCTCAGGCACTCCTATCTTCTCTTGAATCAGCAGAAAAACTGTTCAGGGCTTCACCTGAATGAAACCAAAATTGAGTGTATGCCAATTAACATTCGCAGCAATCATGAAATTAAAACACTCTCGAACAACATCCTTAAACGCGTTGATGACTACAAATATCTAGGATCACACATCAAGAATTCTGAAAAAGACTTCAATATCAGAAAAGGCATAGCATGGACTGCTTGTAACGAAATAGATAAGATCTGGAAATCCAATCTTGATCGTAAGATCAAAATCTAAGTTTTTCGCGAACCAATCTTAAACTTGGACTCTTCTAGCAAAACAAAAGCGCCGTTTAGATGGATGTTATACTCGTCTTCTCAGAAGAGTACTTGACCTTTCATGGCGAAACCACCCAACTCTAGAAGTGATATATGGAGACCGACCAAGAGTATCAACCTTAGTTCAAAAGAGACGTGTCCAGTTTGCTGGGCATTGTGCACGTGCCACAGATGAACTTGTTTCATCGTTTGTATTATGGAGGTACCCATCATCTCACAATCGATCTCGTTAGTTAAACTTTCTAGACAGGATACATAGAGATACATCTATCGCCAAGGAGGATCTTACAGGAGCTATGACAAATAGGAAATACTGGAAGGGTGTAGTGAGTTCTATCTCGGCCGAGGCCGCAGAATGATGATGATGATTGGATTCTTTTCTTGTTTCTTGCTCTTAATTCGTCCTTGTTTTCTTTTTCACTTTTCTTTCTATCTGCTTTTTCTTATATTATTTTTCTTTCCGTTCATTTTGATCCCTTACCTTCTTCTTATATGCGTGGTTTTTTATTTTTCTTTCTTCACACTCTTTACGTTTTTATTTCTCTTTTCCATAGTTTTTTCTTCTTTTGTTTCTCTCATTCTTTTTTTGGCCAAATTTTATTTATTTATTTATTTTTCTTTTCCTCTTTTAGTAGATAGATTCATCTATAAACCAGTTCACATACCCCTTCTAGTTTTTGAACAGGGGTAGAGGTTTATTCCTTGTTTCCGCTTTAAAGTTAGATTTCTGGTTAATTTTAAAGTTTTTTCATTGTTTCACTGTCAGCAGCCTCCATGCGTCTTAGTGCCATTATCGCCTTATTTAGTTTGAATTGATGAAACAAAATATATTTCGATAGTAAAGTTATGTAATTTGCTTGAAGCATTGTGTATATTAGGTGTATAGTTAGGTCTTGAAGAAGTTGTTGGGTATTACCTATTTATTATACATTAATATTTCGAGATCAAAACCTCACCTTCAGAATGGTAGGTCAATGCATACTTAGATAAACCACATATTAAAGCAACTAATATCATCAGACCGTAAAAAGGCCCCAACTATCAATCGCACATATATATATATATATATGCCATAAACGCAAACACACATACATGCTCTAACACACACACACACACACACACACACACACACACACACACACACACACACACACACAGAGACTCACTACAATTAGCGTCACCAGCAGCAGCTAGGAATGACCATTCGTTGAAAGGCACGTAACTCGAAAACAAGCTCTCCTACCATTCTGAAGATGAGATTTTGATCTCCAAATATTAATGTATAATAAATAGGTAATACCCAATAACTTCTTCAAGACCTAACTATACACCTAATATACACAATGCTTCAAGCAAATTACATAACTTTCCTATCTTAATATATTTTGTTTAATCAATTCAAACTAAATAAGGCGACAATAGCACTAAGACGCATGGAGGCTGCTGACAGTGAAACAATGAAAAAACTTTAAAATTAACCAGAAATCTAATCATCCTTTATTTTACTAAACGCATTGTGACAGCTTCCAAGACCTAAGAATACACAAAATATATTTCATTTTTTCTTCTCTTTCTCACTGCCTGCATGATTTTTCTCTTTTCTTTCTTTTTTTCTTTTACCAACCTTTCTTTCATGTTTTACTCTTTTTCTTTTCATTGGTTTCTACTTATTTTTTCTTTCATCAATTTTAACACCAATTCTTTTTTCTCCCTTTCTTTTTCTATTTTTCTTCTTTTCTTCATATTTTCTTTCTTTCTTTCTTTCTTTCTTTCTTTCTTTCTTTTGCGTTATCCTCCTTTTCTTTTTCATCTTTGTCTCACTTTTCTTTTTGTGCTTCCTTCCATTTATTGTTCGATATCATTGTTGTTTTCTTCTACTGCAGGCTTTTCCCTTTTTTGTTGTTGCTAATTCCTTCATCTCTTATTTCTATAATTTCTTCCTTCTTAGTTTCAAGATGGCTACCTTCTTCTTCTTTTCACTTTTCTCTCTCCTTTCCTTTTTTCCTTCATTACTTTATCTTCTTTGCTTCCATACCTTCTTTTTTTTATTACATCTGTATCACAGGCTTCATTTCTTGAAAAGAAATTTTATGGCAATTAGCAATTTTAAAGGATTATCACTGAGTGTCTTTCCATGAAACTGGGATTTATTTTGTATGGATAACGTTCTCGTATACTTATGACAATTTTTTGAAGTCTGTAGCGACACACGGATTCCTGGAGTTGGAGCAACTTAAATTAAAACCTAATTCTTCGCTTTACTTATTTTGGGCGTGTTCCCTCCATTTCAGGCTGCTCGAAATTTTTGACTCATAAGCGACACCAGATATGGAACCATATTTGCATAGAAAGAAATCGACTGACCCCTGTGAAAAAGTGAGACTGAGAAAGTTTTAGTTATTTCTTGAGAATTTTTATGATGCAACAAGCGTCCAGTTATAGAAATCATTGTGTGACTTGTGCGTCAAAATATTTTTGCTTGAGAGAAAAAAGGGGATAGCTCGAAATATTGTATAACGCCTATAATTTTTTTTTCAGATCTTTCTGCAACCCTAACAAAACTCAGTTACATCTGACTGCCGCTAGAAGGTATGGCCTAGTGGTTAGAACGTTCGCTTTCGGACCAGAAGGCATGGGGTGCGGCACCTTTAGAAAGAGCATGAAAACCATTAGTAGATAATCGTCGATGGTTGTATTAGCACGAAGTCACAATGATCGTGAGCGTTCTGGTCTTGTTCAGTTCATGCCAGATAACACATTATCTCCCAGAAACTGTAACTATGCACAGTGGGCTCTAAGCAGTCGTCTGCAATGGGGATTAACTAGCCGCCCTAGTAAACAGGCAACCTAGGATACGAGTAGCCAACCATACCAGAAGGCTGGATTAAAAAATATTAGAGACTTAGTTATTTTCTCCAAATCCCTTGACAACGAAAAAATGAAAATGGCAAGAACTGTACACATTGTCCGAAGTTTATTTGTTAAGGAAAAAATGAAGTTTATTTAAAAAATTAAAAACAAAACATTTTGAAATGCGCAAAGAGAAAGAGGAAGCCGTTAAACCAACTAAAATAAAAAAACAGCATCACAAATATGCAATAAACAGTGTGTGTGAACATAGGAATCAATACTATATGATCTTATAATCAGTCAAAGAATAAAATTGACAGTTATTATGCAGTGTTGATTTCTATGTCCACATTGATTTGTCTACCTGCATTTTTTCTCCATAAATAAAGTAATACAGGATGCGATTAATAAATTGTCGCCATTATATATTTATAATTTCGCGCATGCGCAGTTTTTTTTTTATTTTGTCGACTTCACAGTATAGTAGAGTCAGTTGGGCACTGTCTTTGATAAAAAAGTGCACCATGAAGCAATTCTCTCCAGGCATGCTGTACTGCTTGGTATACGCGCCAGAAGTTCCAATATGAATATTTCAGCATGATTATCTGTCAATCTGAGAACATTGTAGAGGATTCGGAAAGAAGGATGTGTTAAATAATGATTACGAAGATACGGCAGCTCATTCTGATGTTCTGATAAGAAAAGAACTCCCGAATTGGTTGGTGATATCCAGGTTATGATTGAAAACGATTCTTCCAAGTCAATCACTACTACTAATTACAACTACTTGTTTCGGCATTCACCCTGGTCGGGTTCAGCCGGCTTCCTCCTGAGCCAGGTTACACGAAATGGCAAGCCAATCACGGTTCCATTGTCAAAGACAAACTACTTGTGGGCCCGATAGTGCTACTAGGTCATCCTTGAAAGTCGTCGCCCACATCTTCAGCTGCCCACCAACACGTTTGCACCAGCCAGGCATAGAAGAGGGGAGAAGGACATCGCGGATTAGCTCTCCCTCCGAACGTCTACCTGCGTACCCGAGCCATCGCAGGCGACCCTGAAGAAGGAACGGGTGGCAGAGGTCGGAGATTCGGGCGTCGTCGTAGAGTTGCCGTTGGCCCTCGATCGACGCGGCGACATCATAGAATGCAACGAAGACAATCATTGTCGAAGATTTCAAGCTTTCGCAGGTCCACCGCTCTCAGTGGCCACCTTTCGCAACCAAAGAGAAGGATTGATAGATGCGCCCTTTGGTAGCTGTGGAAATCTTTTGTTGTCCCCATAGTGACTGCTTGAGACGCACGAATGTGGACCTTGTAGCTCTTATGCGGCGTTCGATTTCAGCAGCACCTTGCCCGGATGGTACTATGGTTGAGCCGATGTAGACAAAAGACTGCATGTCCTCAAGATTGACCTCGTCTAGCGTCATTGGTTGCCAAGTCAATCAGGTCTATAACCAGAGAGGTAGTGCTGCCCTTTCTACCAGAAAAACCTGTGTCTGGCAACAGAAATCTGCACCATGTCACACAAGCAGAAGAGCACAGTCATGGCTGTCAGACAATTTCTGCGACCACATCACGCCTTAAATCTTGCCACCTAACTCCCCAGACAACAACTCCCTTTATTATTATGTATGAGGCGCAGTTGATTGAAAGGCCCACAAAACTCCTTGTACCACCAAAGATGCACTAAAGGCAAGTATGTCACCATTCACTAACCTAAACAAGGTGATTGTCCAGAAAAGTTGCAAGAGATTCTGAAGTCATCTGGAGGCCGTGGTTGATGCTAATGGTGATTTTATTGAATAAATTTACGACAAATTTAGACGACAATTTATCCATCGTATCCTGCGCCTGATTTGGGATCAAATATACATCAAATATGGATCGGAGTCCGACACAACGATGAGATAAAAAACAAATAGAAAACGTTTATCGGTCTCATATTTTTTTTTTTTAATCATATCACCCCAAGCAAGGCGATAACGCCACTGATGCGCAGGGGGCTACGTAAGGGTAAAAAGAATGGAAAAGAGAAAGCCGGAAACCGCATCCTAAACAGGAAACAAGGGATGGGCCTCTTCACCTGTTCAATAGATGTGGGTGGAGTGTGAACCGGGCGATAGTTTAGTCTATCTACTCCAATTGGAAAATAAATAAAAGAGTGAAAAGACTTGAAAAGGGAAAACCGGAAACCGCATCCTAAACAGGAAACAAGGGATGAGCCTCTTCACCTGTTCAATAGGAAAGCAGATTTTAGCGTTATATATATAATGTAGTTCAGTGTTCAATTCATTGGTGAAGAACGATGCGTAAAAAGCGGTGAGTAGCTACTGTTTTTAAAGTCTCTCTCGCTTTATATATATATATATATTTACACCCGTAGATTACGTAAAGGTCACCCGGATCGACGGTTGAAACGCTGATATGAGACTCAATGGGAACAGGGTGAACAATAACTGAGCAGTACCTACCTGTACCTGTTTCGGCATTCACCCTGGTTGAGTTGAGCCAGCTTCCTCCCAAGAGATGGAGAAAGATTCATTGGGATTTGTTTAAGGGCAGGGTCCCAAGTCCTACCCTGTATATACCTCAGACATTTTAATTAGGCATTTTAATAATCCCACAACAGGTTGCCAGCCAAGGCTATAGAACCCAATTTCTCCTGTTATTTAACCCATAACTGGAGGGAAGGGACAGATTAATACCTTTCCCAAGAGTATTAGCGCGTAAGTGAATGCAGGGCATTCAACTGGATTCGAACTCGGCTCCCCGATTTCTCTTTCCGAGCCGACATCCACTGCACCACAACGCACATCTGTCAAGAAACGCTTACAGTACCTGGTCTTCCCAAGCGGTCACCCATCTAAGTACTGACCAGGCTGTACTAAATAAGAACGACAAGATATCTCCAGATGACAAGGTCAGCGGAACGAGATCAATTTACGCCCGTAGATTATATAAAGATCACCCGGATTGACGGATGAAACGTTATGAAAACCAATGGAAACGAGATGAATGATCAGTAGTAAATAAGAACGAGACAAGGCATCTCTAAATATGATCAGCAGAACAAAATCAATATATACTGAGAGATTAAAAGATTCAAGATTTCTAAGTCACTAAATTGTCAAGTATTTCATTTACCTTTAATCGCTAGATCATCCGCAGTAAATTTACACCTTAGTTCTCACATTATTGGCAGATTTTTTTTTTAATCATTTCATCCTAAGCAAGGCATTCCATTGCCACTATTGCGCAGGGGATTACATAGGGGAAAGTGATGAGAAAGAGTGGTTAGTTATAGAAAATGTCGGAAGGAGGGTGATAGACGGGTAGGGATACGGAGAATGAGGGTTGGGTAGATGGGAAGAGTGTTTGAGAGAATGGATGCGAGTTAGTGGTGTCTATTGACCTTACATTTAAATTCCTGGAGATTGTAGCTGTCGGGGAAGCAAGTATATGAAAGGGAATTCCACAGGCGGGAAGTGTGAGAAAAGAAGCTGATAGAGTAGAAATTGCGGTTACAGCTTATCTGTTTCACTGTAAAAGAGTGGGACCTAGTTGCTAATCTAGTATCTCGTGCAAATTCATACCTAGGGGGGACCAGTGATCTAAGTTCATCGGAGTAGAAGCCGTGAAAGTATTTCTATTATCACAATTTGAAATACCTAAAAAGTGATAAAAACTAAATAAAATCGTCTAGTCTATAGACCCAAACACATATTTAAAAAAGTGTTGTGAAATTGTTGTGGTGAAACTTCGCCGTAAAATTGGTTTGTGTCAGAAGACACGGAAAACAGAAGGTAGGTTCAAAGCGGTGTATTAGTATAACACGAACATCTAAACAAGGTAAATGTTAATAAACAGTAAATAGAAATAAGTCCGAACGCATGCTCCACGGTTATTAAAGTTTAATCAGAGAATGAGATACAAAGAAAAAGGATAAATAAATTCTGGTATTTTCATTTTTTGTGTTGCATGATTCTCATTGTCAATCATGTTTCACGCGCATGCGACTTGTTAAACCAACGTTAGTATAATTAATTTGCGGCGTTCTGAGACTACAAGAAGTTAACGGACTCCATGCTTAGCTGAAAAAACAAAAAAACAAAAAAAAAAACGTAATGATTACTTGATATATGTAAATATATAAAAATTTAATTTGCCTATATGGGAATCATATGATAATATATATTCGTAGAGAGAGAGAGAGAGAGAGAGAGAGAGAGAGAGAGAGAGAGAGAGAGAGAGAGAGTGTGCGTGTGTGTGTGTGTGTGCGTGTGTGTGTGTGTGTGTCTGTGTGTGTATCTAGTAGACATAATATTTGTTGCTTTTCCGCATGTACCATTTATTTTAGATACTATACTTTTAGCCATTATCAAGAATGAATTTTGTAAAGTTTATGCATATAGTGTTATATGTATGTCAAGTTCCGAACACGGTAAGCACATTGTTACCGTGTTCATAGCAGATGTTATTAAGTGTAGGATTTCTCTCATTTATTAGTAATTCTTTCATTATTTTTAATCTTCTTTTGCATGTGGATGACGCTATTATGTATGTAATGACAAAAAGGAAAACAAGGTTCATTCTTGATAATGGCTAAAAGTATAGAAAGAAGCGCTCGAAAATACAAAACATTTAGACAATTCTTATATAATTTGACTTCTGAAAAGAAAAAAAATCATAAGAACACATAAAAAGTTATATAAAAACATAATGATAATACCTTGTCTGTCATTTTTAATGAAACCTGTATAAAAGAGGGGTTGTTGCCCAAATAAACAATATATATATATATATATATATATATATATATATATATATATAATGTTAGAACATGTGAAAAAATACAAAATACAATAAAATTGTACATTTTGTTTCGACATTGAAAGAACTATGCCATATCAGGTAGTTAACAATGATAGTTATAAATGTTTTTATTTAAAAAAATTCTGTTATGAACAACACTTACCTTTATTTTTGGAAATTTCTGTTTTTTTATGGTACGAGGTAAAAAGATATTCAAAAAAGAGAAAGAAAGAAGGAAGAAAAGAGAAGAAAATAAGGTGAGAAATAAAAAAAAATCTGTCTGCAGTTCATTTCCGGCCCAAATTTAAAATTTCTCTCTTTTAGCCGTTTTCACTGGCTCTTCTCTCTGTACATTACTAGTAGTTATGAAACCTTACTACCAGTTCTGAAAGCTCTTGCCACGTGTTTGCTCTTTAAGAGTGCCTTATTATTTTATATTTTTTTTTGTCAATTACTATGCCGTCGAGTCGTGAAGAATTTATATATAACCTCTCTGTTATAATAAAGACCGTTGTGTATTTATATGTATATTTGATTGAGCTCTCTAGATAGAAAGAATTTAAAAACAGTTGCCGCTTCTGCAATTTATGCATTACTCTTTTGTCAAGAATTGAGTTCTCTTGGCTGCTGGCGAGTGAATGCACCACGTATGTATAACACGTTAAATCTCCTCTCCCTAAGCCGTGCAGCGATAGCTTAGGGGAAGGATCTCTGACTGATGCCAAGCATCCGGCTTGAAGCAATCGAATGTCTAGCCACACTGATGTGATGTGATACAGCGAAACAGGCTTGTATGTGGATGACTATATATATTCCTCCTGTTACGCTCGGGGGTGGGTGGGTGGGAAGTACATAGATTACTTTTTTCTCATGTCTCAATGTAAGATACTCAATTTAGACAGCATATCAATATAAATAATTTGCCGCCATTTTCGACGGCACGGGCCCGCTCGTTAAAGAATAGAAATCAACCGAGTTTTTAGCCATTATTGTGCCTTCTTATAATTTCCGTTTCAAAACTTACTTTCGAACTTTCTGAGAAATGTGATAGACATACAAATGGAATACATTTTAACCTGTTAATTAATATATCATACTTTTTTTTGCAATATATGACTTTAGGATATTTCTACATATTAATTGACCATGAAAATACAAAATATATTGCCTTTCATTAAGAATAAAGAGAGAAAACATTACAAGAAACAAGAAAATCAAAATATCAATAAACGTTTTCTTATAATGTTACTGTTTCAAATAAGAATTTTTTAAAAACTAAGTAAAGATTTTGAACTATAAATCGGAGAGCTGAGTTCAAATTCCAGTTGAACTCGTTGTTTTCACTTACGTTCAAATACCCTTGGGAAAGGTATTTCTAATACCGTTGGGAAAGGTATTAATTCCTCTTCCGGGACAAATAGCTGGAAAAATTCGGTTCTATAACCTTGGTTGGCAATCAGTCTAACGTAGAAAGTTATGGCAACCTACTGCGGGATAATCATCTGCCCAGTCAGTCATGAATCATTCGAGACATGATCGGCCAAGCCTGTATCCCGTAACTGACTGACTGAAAGATTTCTGATAACGGGTACTTGCGTACTTTTTATCTTTAATTTCGGTTCAAAATATTTCGTATTATTTACTAAAAAATACTGTAAATATTTTATTCATAAATAATTGCAAAACCCACAGAAACATTTTTATAATCATATCGCCCCAAGCAAGGCATTTTACTTCCACTGTTTTGCGGGGAATTACATATGAGGAAAGTTAGGAGAAAGAGTGACAGGTTATAGGGGGTGTCAGGAAGTCGGTAAGAGAAGGATGAGAATACTGATGAGAGTGGAGTGGACGGAGAAAGGAGCCTGAGAGAGAGAGGATGCAGTTTAGTGAGATAGGGATGACTATTGACGTTACATTTAAATTCTGGAGATTGTAGCTGTCGGGGAAGCAAGTAAATGGAAGGGAATTTCACAGGCGGTAAGTGCGAGAAAAGAAGCTGAAGGAGTAGAATTTGCATTTACATTTTATTGTTTTCCCAGTAAAAGGGACCTTGTTGCTAATCTTGTCGCTCGAGTAAATTCATATATAGGGGGCACCAGTGATCTAAGTCCATCGGAGCAGAAGCCGTGAAAGTATTTGTAGAAGAGACACAGGGAAGCCCCATTGCGCCGGCGAGAAAGTGACTGTATCTGAGCTGCCAAGTCGGGATCTATCACATTAGAGATTCTCCGTTGGATTTTGTCAAGGACACCTAGGTGGATAGCAGGAGCAACCGACCAGAGCAGTATTCAATGCACGGGCGGATAGTAGATTTATATATGTGCAGGATTGTTTCAGGCGGTAAAAACTTCCTGGCCCTACACAGAGAAACGACTTTCTTAGCAGCTGATTTAGCTATGGATTCTATATAGTCATTCCAATTGAGGCCAGTTGTGAGAGTTAAGCCGAGGAGGCGTAGTATTTTGCTTTCAGGGAGAATAGCCTGATCAATGCTAATGGGGGTAGGAGCGATTGCCTGTGATGGTTAATAGATATACATATATAATATATTATTAGTATATATATTTACTAATTATAAATGTTAAGTTTCTTCATATGATCAGTTTATCTTTCCATTTACATAATATATGAATATATACAGGCTGCGATGGATGAATTGTCGTCTAAATTATGCAAAAATGGAAATGAGACTGACATCTTATTTTAACAGATATATTTACGAAAATTACACAAACATCTAGAAATACTAAATATCAAATTTACTCAATAAAATTGCCATTGGCTTCAACCACGGCCTCCAGACGATTTAGGAATATCTTGAATCTCTTCTAGACGTCCTCCTTGTTTAAATTTGTGAATGATGACATAATTTTTTGCTTTCATTTCATCTTTGATATTACAAGGAGTTTTGTTGGGCTCTCGTTCAAGTTCTTCCCACAAATAATAATCATGGGGTTTGCAGTCATGGGGGTTCCAGCAGCCAACCTCTTAACCCACGGCAGCATTATTGCCTCAAGGCGCTTGATACAAGTTGTTGTGTTGAACCATGGGAAGATGAATGGAAGCATATAATCACCATCACTAGTATTCACCCAAAGTCTTTTCGAATCTTCACTGTTGTCAGATTGACATTCAAACACTCTGAAATATTCGTATTGGAGGTTCCGGCGCGAATGCTAAGCAATACACTAAGCCGTTTCCAAATTTCTGGCGGCATGAATGGCGTCATGGTGCCCTTTTTCTCACGGATGGTTCCCAACTGACTCTACTACACTGTGCAGTTAACAAATTTAAAAACAAACAACCTGCAAGCACGAAATTAACAATATATAATCGCGACAGATTTAACAATCGCACCCTGTATATATGCACATGTATGTTACTGTATTCTCTAGGTGTGTGTGTGTGTGTGTGTGTGTGTGAGAGAGAGAGAGAGAGAGAGAGAGAGAGAGAAAGAGAGAAAGAAAGGGTTTATAAAGCTGATTTGAATAAGAATAGAGGTTTATCCCTTGTTTTTTGTCTAGGATTTGGTTTCCGGTTCCTTCTAAACCTCGGTCAACTCTATACTTTTAACGTCTCCGCCGGAACATTGAATTGTTTTTTCACTAATTATTTATTTTCTTTTATCCTTCTCTAATAGGAGTTAACAGATTTGCTTATTGTCCAGTTCATACTCGTCCCCGATGTTTGAACAGGAAGAGAGGTTTATAACTTGTTGCCTGTTTCTGGTCCCTTCTAAAATTTACTTAAAAGTAAAGTGCATTTACGCTCTTGCTGGAGCACCTTAACGGGGTGTAATGGTTAGCAAACTAGTCTCGCTTGGACATGTTATAACTGAGTAGTGAGTTCGACCCTCACTGGGAACCACATATTTTTGGCCTTGTGTCACGTCTAAGTGGCGTTTAGAAAACCTGCATATATTATCTTGCTGCTTTAAATATAATTTGTTTCTTAGCTGAGCAAACAACTCTGAAAATCTGTACTTGCGTATCACCCTCTTTTTCGTTTTTAATTTTCGTTCAAATTTTCTCGTACTATACACAATTAAGGTATGCCATAAATTTAGGTTGATGTGATGCATTAATTTGCCCTTGTGTGCGAGTGTGTGAATGTTTGTGAGAGTGGTAGAGATAGATAGATAGATAGATAGATAGATAGATAGATAGATAAAGAGAGAGAGAGAGAGAGAGAGAGAGAGAGAGAGAGAGAGAGAGAGAAAGGGAAAAGCTTGTGCGCATGCGTATAAAAGAGAAATAACATTTCTAGATGTGTCTCTTGTTTATCCTTTCTTATCTATCTGTCTGTACACACATGGGTTTCATCAAAGATTTGTCCCGTCCCGTTTCCGTTGAGCGTAGGGAGATGAAACTCTATATGTAGAAATATCCATCTATACATCGGTCACGCTTCAGATTGCATGCTCCTTATTTACAAGCGTTTCTGTGTTTCAGGTACGAATTGCAGTAAGGTGTGACTACAGAGCCAGTGGAGTACAGAGCCTTAATTATGTTGTTGTTTTTGAAAGGCAATACAAAACAAAGAATTTTATATAAGCTGAAGGCAATGTAGGAAACAGATGTGGCTATTCTACTATTATTACTATTTTCATCAATATTTCAAATGTTGAAACGATCCCTATTTCCGATTGCCGTCAGTAGGGCCATTAACGATGATCCAACAAGTGGAGAATAGTATCTTCTGAGATCGCAGCATGAACATATATATTTTAAAACTGCTCATCCAATGCATGGCCCAAGGGTCATGCAAAATAGACAGCTACTGTGTAGATAACAGGAAAGATAGCTAATTTTAAACTTGATGATGTCACGATTTAATTAATGAATAAAATTTCAGAGTTCAGAACATTAGAAGTGTAGATTTGAAGTAGACTTTAGAAGGAACCGGAAATGTTAAGCTTCTACTCTTGTTCAAAAGATCGGGTACGCGTGTGAACCAGAGGATAGTGAAACCTATTTACTATTACGAAAGGAAAAAATAAGTACAGAATATAATTTCAGGGTCTAAGTTGTGACGCCAGAAGTACAGAGTTGAAGGAACCAAAAACCCAATACTAAACAGGTAACAAGAGAAAAACCTCTGGTATTGTTAAAAAAATAGGGGACGTGTATGAATCGGACGATAGACAAACCTATTTACCCCTATTAGGTGATGAGAAAAAATAATTAGGGAAAAACAAAATAATTATTGGCCCAGCAGAGACGTTATAAGCATAGAGTTGAGGTATATAATGATCGAACAAACATTTGACCATAGTTGGGGAAAAATTAAGAGAACATTTTTCGTCCAGCTAATTACACATTGGCAGAAAGGCATGTAAGCAAAGAAGGAAGTAGTAATGGTAATGGTAATATTAGCCGTTTCCTTATAAGGAAACAGTCAGCATTCATGAACCGAGCAGCTACTACTATTTTCGATTGAAATTTATAAAATCTTTCTTTTAAAACAACTTTTCAGTAAAATAGGTTTATCAAGTCTAATATTGCTCATATATATATATATATATATATATATATATATATATATATATATATATGTGTGTATGTGTGTGTGTGTGTGTGTGTGTGTGTGTGTGTATCAATTATTTGATATTCGGAACACTTCCACAGCTGTAACAGATCTTTACGATTACTCTCCATTGTTAACTGCAACGACAACTGAGATTCCAGATCCCAACTCCTGTTCTCTCTATGGCAGAATTATTGAACAGGTGAAGAGGCTCATCCCTTGTTCCCTGTTTAGGATGTGGTTTCCGGCTTTCTCTTTTCCAATCTTTTCACTCTTACGTAGCCCCCTGTGGATCACTGGCGTTACCGCCTTGCTCGGGGTGATATGATTAAAAAAAGAAAAAAAAAAGACACGTCAGATCAAATGAACGTTCGGTTATGTATGACCTGATTAAACAAAGCCCGAATATTATTTCTAAATACACACTTTTCCTAATTCTCGAAATATACACATCTGCTCTTTTTCGGACTCTAACGTAAACAAAGACATTTTTTAGGTAATTAGGTTAAATCTCTCTCTCTCTCTAATTTGATATCGCTACGCCGATTGCCCTTCTTGCGCCGCTATTATCTACGCTACGAACACATATCTAAAAAAACCGTAAAGGTAGTAAATATATTTTAACATGTTGGCAATTCGGGGTGCAATCGAACGCCAATTCTCTCACTACACAAAAAAGTAAAAAAAAAAAAAATATATATATATATATATATATATATACGGTTTACGCTGTATTTTAAATACTTTCAGTTCGAAAATATGGACCTCCAAATGTCCTAGAAGAAAAGCCATAAAGCTTTTGATTTTTACCCTGCTCGTGCAATTGATTTACCTCTTCGAGTCGACTCTTAAAAATATCTAAACTTTTCCCTAATTAGAAGAAAGTGAACTCCAGATATATGGCTGGTCACTCGTATACATTAGGATACTTAGGACGGTTAACTAATCCCCGTTGCAGACACCTGCTCAAGCACATTTGTGTTTGTTCAACACCCACAGAGCCCACCTGTGGTTTATACTGCAACTATGCTGAGCGGACGTTAGTTACACTTTCTGGGAATGAGCGCTTTATCTAGAATGAACAACAGTCTGAACAAGGACGCTCAAACCTTCGGTCACCATCACTTGCTAGCACAACTATCAACAGCTTCCAAAGGATCCCGTCTACCCACTTCCACTTACAAGGCTTACACATGGTATGGTTTTCAGGCTCTTTACGAAGGTGCCGCACGCTGGGACCGATAACATCAAGAAGTCACCTTTTTGAGAAATCGATCATGGTGAGATTAAAAACCCGGGCCTCATAGCGCTCGTGAACATCCATGAACTCCAGATACCCCATTTTAAACTAAACAACCTACTGCGAATTGTTTTATTAATTCCATTAAGAAAAAATTGATTTAGTAAAGCAATGAATCGTCGCCATTTTGTAAAGAACCTTTACTACTAAGTTTCTGTCGAGTAACGTATATTCTGGTAATATATAGTAGAATCGGTGATGTAGGTTCAGTTCGTTAATTAGCCTGTTGTGTTCACTGTCGTAGAATGCCACTATGAAGACATAAGTCCCTTCTTCCCCCAGCAATGGACTAAATAAAGGATAGACTAGGATTTTAAACCTTGGGAGCGGCAAATTTAAGAGAAGGAAAAATTTGAACTCCAAACAGTAAAGAAAGTAATGGAAAAGAATCGTGGATGTTGATGGTGTAATGGATAGCGGCTCGGAATGATAAATAGGAGAGCAGAGTTCGAATTCAAGTCATGTTTGTTACATTCACATTACCTGCAAATACTCTTGAGAAAGCTCTGAATCCACATTCTCCCCCAGTTATGGTTTAAATAATAAAACACTCATGTTGAAAACTCATCATTATTCTGAAAAATTGATAATATAATATTCACTCTATAAAAAGAAGAATTATTCTTAAAACTTAAAATATGGTTCGGTTTTCAATAAACCACAAAGGGTTGATACACCGTAAAAATCAAATCAGCGATTCCGAGAACCACTTCTGTTTGGAGTGTCTTCTCGATCACATTAATTTCTTCAAGTATAGAATCAACCATTATCTCTAGAAAATGTTTTCATAACCTATATTTCTTACCTCCTTTTGCGTTCAAACTAGAAGCTCATTCAGTAATCCCCTACCTTGAGTGGCTCTTGAAATTTGTACAGAGTGAACAATAAGTTCACGCTTTTACAGTTAGTACACATCATACCACTTTGATGGTGTCGAATAAGCCTCATTTCCTCCGTATGGAAAAGGGAAATTCCATCAGGTTTTTCCCAAGGAAAAATTTTATCTTAACTTATTCAAGTCAAGATTCAATGCTTATATATCCCTCTTATCTTCATAATCTCCATTTCCAAGCATATCTTCACAATATCTTTAAAGCAATTTTAAAAGTAAATCTCTACCTAGACTTGCTCTTGAACCTTTTGTCTGGTGAAATTTAATTAAAAAAAAAAATAAAAAGGTCATTTCCCCTTTCTCGCTCTTTAACTTTTTAACTCCTTTTTTTGTACAGGTCGATGAAAAGTTTTTCCATCGTTAAAGTCAACTCTGCAACCCACCTTTTTCATTTTAAGTAGAAACCTAACCTCTTTTTATAAAATTAGTAGGGACAACCTGTTGACTCACATATGACTGTTTAACATTGCGGTAACTTTTTCCTCTTTATGAACCACATGTGCAGTCTTTTTTATGAGTTGTGTCTACATTTACCAATGGATTTATGGCAGAAGCAGCAAGTGAAACATTCACAGAACGGTTGCATTTCTTTTGGTTAGTCTTTATTACTTTTGAGGACTTTTTATTTCTTGTTCCTTTATTTCTTTTCAGTTCCTTCTTTTTTTTTTTTAAAAGAACGCAACATTTCATTTTGAAAGGTTCATAAATATGAACTTCAATAAATCTCATATTTTAAGACGCCATGGAATCATGCATTTAATGTTAGATTTCTTGTTTCTCGAAATGCTATTTTTAGAGAAAAGTTCATAATAACTTTTAAAAATGTCATTCAGGCTTTTTTGTTTTCCGTTATTTACGTATAATAAAATGATGAATTAAGAAGCTATTGTGTTTGAAATTCTTGTTGTAGCTGTTTTATTCAGGTAATCGCTGTCAATTTATCGGAGATCAGTTCAGGCTTTTTTCGTGTCACCAGTTATTGTATTCATGATTTCTTATCAGACAACCTTTGCGTCTTTTATCCAGATGTTCACCCACTGGAAAGCCTAAGAGCCAATCAAGGTAGAGTACTCATCTTTTTTGTTAATTCACCCCAAAATATTAATTCTCTTCAAAATAAGAAGAATTTATATTTACTAAAATTCACATCAAATTCTTCCAGATCGAGGCCCTTCCATTGCGCTCCAGTTGGATTGACTCGGGTGAGTTATTTCTAAGTGTAAGGTCAACATTCACGCCCACCCCGATAAACAAACCAAAATTTACTTGTAATTACCTCGAAAATCATCCGCATTTACGAAATGTGAATAACTTCCTGTTTTTTGCTAATTTTTCATTCTGAATCTTTGAGTTGTTGCGAGGTCATTTTGAACAAATTTTGTTTTAAGATTTATTATTTCAAAAAAGTGCCAAAAGTTTAATAAAAAAATACTTTGATTCAAAATTTATAATTTAAAAAAATGTGTCAAAAATTTAAAAACTAACTTTGATTCAAATTTCATAATTTCTTGGTGGGAATTATTATTTGCGATGAGTAACTTTACATTATTTTGGGTGAATGAACAGAAAAAATCTTACAGTACTAATGACTAAGATTGTTGCAAGGGTGAAGAAAGGAGGAAAAGGTTTATATTATAAAGATATGTATGATAGATATCGGCTGACGCTAGACTTGAAAAGGTTGATTGGTTGATTCGTTTTCTACGGCTTATGAACAGGAAGTCAGAAAAGATTCTTAGTTTCTAAGAATTATTTTTAGAAAAGATAATAATAATAATAATAATAGTTTAGTGATACAAGTCTTACCAATTAATGTTGGGGAAGAGGTAGTTTCATATTTTTTTTCACAAAGAGCATTTGCTCGTAAGTGAATATAATGAACTAAAACTTGGTTCTTTGATTAGCAATTCATGGCTAATGTCTATTACAACATCCGCACCTCCAAGCTTATAGCTTAGCTCCTGGTATTCACAAGCGGCCACCCATCTACGTACTGACCAGGTTCAACGTTGTTTAACTTCATTGATCGTACAGTACGGTGTTTCAAGTTAATGTAGCTGTAAAACGCTGAGGAAGTTAAAATCGCAATGGTCAGGGAAACATCCACTTCGAAGTCTGTTCAACAAAGTGACGGTTCTGTGAAAGAAACTGAGTAAAACTTTATACTTACCAAAGTAATATATTGACAATTTTATAATTTGACGTCGTGAATATTGATAATTCGACGCCGTGTACATAGCATGGCGGGTTTTTTCCTGGGAAAGTCTGAAGTGGGAGAACTAAGGAACGTAGTTGGTTTGAACATTTGCCATAGGGCAGTCTTTTATAGGACATGTCTTTTATAGTCTTCGTATAACTGAGCTCTCTTTTCGGCAAATGATTGTTCCTGATTAAAATGGCTCTCGTAACAATGTAATTGGTTTTGTATTAGATGACTTGTGAAAATGGTTACCGTCCAAAGGGTACACATTATTTATAACGGGTATATATGTTATTTTTATGGGTATACATTCCAATCAATGATTACCAAATATGATGATAAACTACATACGACAGCAGGGCCTCTGGTCAGGAGATAGAACGTTTTGAGCATGGAACAATCTCTTAACTGTTGTCGTTCCCAGGACTACTCTGACCCGAGTGGCAGCACCTGTTAGGGCCCTAGGTATGGGCAATAGTGAACTCCAAATCAAAAATCAACATTACATTTTTATAATAAACTGAGCAACAGTGCATTTTTATAGCAAAATGATAATCAGGATAGCAATAAATTATATAAAAGTAAATTTTTACAGTATAAAACTAACAATATATTTTTATAGTAAAATGACTAACGATACATTTTGTATAAAATTTCGTTCAAAATATGGGATTAAATAACTAATAAAGTGATGTGGAGCCAAAAGTGGGTCCACGGAAATATAATATGGAACACGAGGTGTAGGTTAAAGAAAGATGTATTACAGAAAAAGGTTACAAAGAAGAAGGTACAAATAAGTAGAGCTTATGAATCCAGTATAGTCCTTGGTAGCAGACTGCGGTCATGCGCACAGTGCTACTGTGTTTTTCTCCCTCACACCTACTGCTATCACACACCTATTAATATAGCAGTGGGTGAGTCAATGTTGAGGTGAGTATGGGTTCCACAACACAAAGTTTGATATAACTCTAAGCAAAAACTAAACTCAAACTAACCAAATGTGATTACCAAATGCTATATTGCAGGAGAGCTGATTTTTCTGAATAGAAATACGCGGGACCCGTCAGATTCAGATGTCAGATTTTTCTGTCTGTACGAATTTGTATGGAGCAACCACCGTATGCTCAGTCATAAAGCGTGTCAGAGTGCACTTTATGCGGACGTTTGAGTATCCAAAAAACTTCATTCAGCTCCAGTAACTACCACAACTCACCTGACAACATTCACTATTTTGCAATCGTAGGTAACATGACATATTTAGGAAAGATATTAGAATAGTCCAGAACCTTTACTGACAGCAATCCGCCTGCATAGAAATAGAAAATCAATTCATTAAATATACTAAAATAAAAAGGGGTGTAAAACAAGAATGTGTCTTCTCACCAGAACTATTCAACAAACACAATGAGGCGATGCTGAGAGAACTAGAAGTCCTAACAGGATTCGTTATTGGCGATACACAATCTTAACAAGATATGCAGATGGTACATATGTTGATGTCAGACACAAAGGAAATTTCAATAAAACCTAGAGAAGGTAGTAAAGGAAAGCGAGAAGAAAGGACTAAACATTAATTGCAAGAAAACTGAATATTTACCAGAAATCACCACACTGAAGACACAAGGTCTGTTTTTAACGTGAGAATTCCAAGCCCTCAAGCACGGGCAAAAATTTCCCGTACACCTTGCATAAAGTAGGGTCGGACACCTGTCTGTTTTTCTCCAGACGAGACTCTGCCATTTCCATCTGGGTTTCTCTTCGCACAGAGGCAAAGAGTCTGATAAGGTTGAGCTCTGTCGGAACTTAATTGCAATAAGACTGAATGCATAGTTGTTACTAAAAGAAACCGCCCAACATAGGAATTACAAATTAGAGATACCGAAATCAAACAAGTACAAAAATTTAAATATTTGGGAAGAGTCTGTCTTAACAGGAAGGAAGGAAAGCGTAACATTAAAATCTAAAGGCGCATTGGAATAGTGGAAGTGGCTTCCGAAAGCTAAGCAAAGTATTAAGAAATATAAAAACATCGTTAAAAATAAAGAGAAGAGTACACAAATGTTATGTAATATCAGTTTTCTTATAAGGTAGCGAATGGTGGGAAATCTCATGGATGAAGGAGAGAAATGTCGTTCTACAGAGGGATGCAAAGAGTACCATGGACTGAACGATGAAGTTTTAGAGAAAATGGAAATAGAAAAGACATTTATACTTAACACCTGAAAGAGATAGTTGAAATTTCTAGGAAACACAATGAGTAAAGAAGGCTTGGAAAACTTGATACTCACAGCAGAGATTGAAAGTAAGAGAGACAAAAGAAAACAATGTATAACCTATCTGGCAAGCTTAACTCTGGGAGACTAACCATCAATGAAAGTTACACCGATACTAACGATGGGTATATCATATCCGATATTTGAAAAAATAAAAAAATAGTAAATATAAATCTCTTTGAAATATTTTACATGCAGGCACTTCAAAATTTGTACTTTGAGTTAACATTAATAGAAACTGAAAAACGTATTATTTAGGTAAGAAAATCAGGTACTGAAAATTGAATTAAATTGAAATTTAAATGGTGTCATTTGCGCTAGGTATTATATACGTAAGGTTAGTGCTCTCGGGTTAAGTAAATGGATGGCGGAACAAGATTTAGAAGAGATAGCAAAAAGAGAAATGGATTAAGGGCTAGAAAGGATAGGAAATTGGGGAGATCTATGATAATCAACGTCCTAAAGGGTCACATCCCATAGAAGAAGAAAACGACTTGTTATTAGAGCTTCAGTTTCTTTAGCTTTTTTCTCATTCCCAACATGAACTAGTCAGACACCGCCGGTGAAGCAGACCAGATTAACCTGCCTTCGTGTATAGCTTAGCCTAAACCAGAATAACCTGCAAATACTTCTAAAGTACAAATAAAGGAATTAGAATTGGAGTAAAATTGAGAGCTGTAAAATGCACATAATGAATCTTTGCGGACGTGTGAAGCTACATGATTTATATTGTCCGTGGATACAATATATGGGAAATATAGTGTGCATATTCTAGCCTCGCCCATCGCATACCCAGTGGTATAAACTGCTCTAGCGTAAATTATATCGCAGGTATAAAACAGATTAGCTTGTATATAGCACAGAGCATACTCTGGGTATACTTTGCTGAGTGTATACTCAGAGCGGCTTATGGTCATATCACCTTGAAACATCGGTTCTTGTACGATCATCGAGTTTTTGCGATGTTAGTACCTAAATGGGCGATCGCTTGGAAATACTGTGTTGTAAGCTTGGATGTGCAGGTGGTGTAATTGATAACTTCTCGGAATTGGAAATCAGAGACTCGAGTTCAAATTCCAGTTGGGTTTGTTATATTCACTTATGCCCAAAAATCCTTAGGAAAGATATGAAACAATCTCTTCTCCCTTAGATATGAATTAATTACTAGGAATTGTATCAGTTAAACATTATTAACGCCACAAATTTCGTACAATCTAAAATAGTTTCTATAAATAACCTGCAAAAGGTTGATAAGCCGTAAAAATGAAATTAATCAATCAATCAATATACTCGGGACTGTTATTGTCGTCGGGTATATCTCCCCTTCCATGAATAAAACTTTTACTTTGCTGATCGCTTCCTTTATGATGATAGTGTTGACGCCTACATTCACCGCCGACGTGCAGGTTAAGCATTAGAAGCTTTCAGTTTCACCAAAGTTTGCTTCCATTATCTATTCCCTATCGCCGTTTGGCTTTGCAAGAACTGGTTGAAGGTGTATAAGTAGAAGAAAGTGCCGATAGCGTAAATTTGCTTGAGGTAGCGCTGAACTTGCCAAGAAGTGACCCACACATTCATTTGATTTCATGACCTTCCTCTTCGACATATATAGGATGAGACATGCAGAATTTAGTTATGAAATAACAACGGACTGCCATTGACTCTATTATAATTTGGAGTGTTGCCTTTTGTAGCATGTCCATCATGCTCCGCCCTTTTCATCCGCTGGTTCAACCGTTGAGATCTGCTCAATCATTATCCGCTTGTTCCACCATTGGGATCTTTGGGGTTGATCGTGCTTAGTCTGGATCCTCGTCTTCTACCTTGCTGCCAAAGGTGGCCCTATCAAGATTTTAGAACTCCTGAACGCATCCTTCTCAGCTCAGAGTCATTAGACCACGCAAGCCCCTCCATGGGTTGCTATCCTGGAACTTTAACTCAGGACATTTTATCCTTTCTCTTTTGGATTGCGACGAACTCTACTGCACCATCTCTTTGCTATGCGTACTTCAAGTGCAGCCTGTTTATAAACATTTTAACCTTCTGTGAATGTTTGTAGCTTTTATTATTAAAGCAATAAAAAAGATAGAAATAATATGACAAATTTTGCTTTCTATATATGTCCAAAGGGATAACCATTTTGGTTAGAGCAAGGATTACCTGAAAGAAATGAGATTTACTTTCTAATTTCCCTCCAAGGATTCTAAGCATTATGATTTACAGATAAAAATACTAATAATTATTATTAATATGTTTTGAATTAAATTATAACAGGCATTGCTTTTTGAGCGCACCTTGTAGCCAAATTCAACCAACGAGAGTGGAAAAGGAACATATATACGTAGTTATAGATGAAACTGTCAGTTGTATGCTTATTGCAAACAAGCTCAGAAGAAGTATTAAATAAACACGAATGAGTGGGAACGTTGACCCACTGGGAATGGTGCAAACGAGTTAGGTTTGACTATACAGATCAATATAGAAAATTTAGAAACTCTCTTTGATGAGAGAAAAAAATTGTTGGGAGTTCAAAAATTAAGCAGCGCTCTCCAATCTAGGGCACAGAGAAATAGAACATGAACATTATACTTGTACACATCATTAAGTTCTACCTTGTGAGAGTCAAGGATTATCTGGCGAAGAGTTTACAAGAATTGAATATTGGAGAAAGAATAAAACAACCCAGACGGCGGCATTGATAACGTCGGTTAGAATAGTGAGGACATTTGATGTTACTTAATTTCCAGCAGGAGATAAGATATACTTGTGGAATGAAAACTTAACACATGAATAATAATAACGACTAGAAGAAGCAGTCAAATACCACAAACCTCCGCCACATCAATACCGACATCATCTCAGCGATTAGCAAGAGATGATTATTAAATTGAGAAAAAATAACTGCAATGAGTTTGATCGCTCTTAGAAGTGAAAAAAAAAAAAAATAAAAATAAAAAGAACTCGACTGCACTGAAAATTAAATAAAATTAAATGCACACTTTAAATAAAACAAGGGAGATAATTCATTATTTAAAATAACTTAGAGAAGTAATTCAGTATTTGATATTTGAAAGGCAAAAATTAAATTTCATTAATAAAACCGGAAAAATAACTTTATCCTGTACCAGGTCGAACCCACAATCTAATCAGTTCGTGCCAGTTATGAAGCAAATCCTCCTTTAAAGTTTCATCCGAATCCATCCAGTGTATCTTGAGATATCTTGACCACAGAAAAAAAACAAAAATCGAAAAACTAAAACAAAAAACAAACAAACAGACAGACGTAACTGAATACCTCCACCTTAAGGCGGAGTTTTTTTTTTATAATCATATAGCCCCAAGTAAAGCATTTTACTGCCACTGTTGCGCAGGGGGTTACATAGAAGGAAAGTTATGAGAAAGCGTGACAGGTTATAGGGGGTATCAGGAAGTGGGTAAAAGAAGTGGGTAAGAGAAGGATGAGAATACTGATGAGAGTGGAGTGGACGGAGAAAGGAGCATGAGAGAGAGAGAGAGAGAGAGAGAGAGGATACAGGTTAGTGAGATAGGAGATAACTATTGACTTTACATTTAAATTCTTGGAGATTGTAGCTGTCGGGAAAGCAAGTAAAGGGAAGGGAATTCTACTGGCCGGAAGTACGAGAAAAGAAGCTGAAGGAGTAGCATTTGCGTTTACATTTTGTTGGAAATAAAATTTTATTTTATTTAGAGTTAATTATCACCGGGTATTGATTGGGTTCTTCTTTTTCTAAGTTTGAATGCTAAAAGGGTAAGGGAAATTAGGAGTTACGCCTAGATATTGGGAACACTTTCAAACGAGGAACTGGGACCCACCTTCAACGTTATGGGCTGTTTTTATAATCATATCGCCCACATTTGACTGTGACACATGTTCCTGGTATACTCTTATCAGACTGGCTGTCATGATGGATAAACTTATATTTACCATCAGAAAGAGGAAGCTGAAGATTTTGGGATGCTTAATGAGGAAGGAGGGCTTGGAGAATCTAATACGGATAGAGAGATATAGGGAAAAGCAACACCAGACATACTTGATAGGCAAAGAGATGGCAAAGCGGGATTTGGGAGAGATACAAATAGAAAAATTGTCAAAAGCGACAAGGGATAGGGGTACATAATGGCTTATGTCCTGAAAGAACTCAGCACATAAAAAGAAGTGCTTAGGGTACACTTCACTGTCGTTCTTCTCCCTCACTCAACAGTGACAATAATAATAATAATAATAATAATAATAATAATAATAATAATAATAGTGGTGTCTGGCCGCTCGTATCCGAGCATGCTTTTCTACTAGGGTTGCTGGCCAATCTTTATTGCAGACGCCTACTCAGGCATATTTATGTTTATTTATCACCTACATAGCCCACCTGCTTTTTATACTGCAACTATGTTGAACGGATCTTAGTTACAATTTCGGGGAAAAGGTTCTGATGTAATCAATTGCCAGTTTGTGCTCACTCAATTATAAACGTCCCGGTTACTCAATTTCACTCATCTTCAGGCACTTTCCAAAGGTGTCGCACGAAGGGATGGCCTCCTGAGATCCTCCCCAATAGCGTCAAGAAGTCATTCGAATCCAGCTTTCATGTTCGGAAAACGAACGAGCTAACCACTAGGTGACGCCAAAATTTAGGTTAATAAATTGTAGGCGGTGAAGTGAGAATGTTAGAAAAAGACTAAAAAAAAAAAAATAAAAAAAATAAAAATAAAAATAAGCAGTAAAGAATAGTTAGAGTCAGAATTAAATATATATATTAAAAGAGAAAATAAACAGCTGGATTGTATGAGCGAAACGTTACTCAAATACGAATATCCATAAAAAATAACGTTTAAAGTGATATATATATATATATATATATATATATATATATATATATATATATATATATAATATTTGTTTGAAATTTATAACATAGGTATGTTATAACATCACTACGAAGTAGCTATTTTGTTTCAACAATTCTTGTGTCTTGTCAAATGATGTTGTCGATTGTAATCAACACCATCCCTTGACAAGACACAAGAATTGTTAAAAAAAAAAGCTACTTTGTCGTGATATCATAACATCAGTCAGTTAAGTGCCATACGTGATACACGCCTAGGCGATCGTGTCTCTTTCGAGACATGACTGACCAGACAGAAGATTTTCCCTTAGTAGGTTGCCATTACTTTCTGTGGTAGACTGGTTGACAACCAAAGCTGTAGAACACAATCTGTCCTGCTATTTAACCCATAGCTGGGGGGAGAAGGTACGGATTAATATCTTTCCCAAGAGTATTTGTGCGTGAGTGTATGCAACGAATTAAACTGGAATTCTAACTCGGCTCTCCGATTTCTTGTTCCAAGTCGATATCCACTGCACCACAAAATATTTAAATAAATATTAAATAAATTTTGAATAAATACTATTTGCTCTACTCTGTATATGTTACAGCGGTTCCAACGTTAGAAAAGTGTATATTTGAAATAAAAAGAGAAATCAAAAATGTTTTTGGTTATAAAATGTTTTTTTACAAAATGTATAGAAAAATACAAAGAATAAAATACAATATATTTTATAAAAAACATTCGCTTCGTAACTAAAACTTTTTCAATTTCGCTTTTTATTTCACACACACACACACACACACACACACACACACACACACACACACACACACACACACACACACACACATTCATGGCCTCATTCATTAAAGGCTATTGTCATCTTACGAATTAGCTCATATGCATCCAATATTGTAGCCACCACTGTATATTTTCCAACGCATTTCGACTTTAAAATTTAACAGATAAATTGACAAGTCGATAAAAATAAAATTTTGAAATTTGTGTATGTATATATGCGGGCGTATATTAATCAGTATATATGTCTGTTTGCCAGTGTAAGTGTGTATACTCGTCTATTTGTTCATAAGTGGATGTTTGTAGGTTTATATGTATGCGTTCATGTCTTTTCCTCGTTTAATATATGAATAACTATTTAAATCTCATAATTTTTTGTTTAACTTAGAATTTAAAATTCGCAATAAAAATAAAGTGAAATTAATAGTCGATTAATAATGATGATCTCAATATAATCAAATATTAATATTAATGTCCCCCAAAATTGTTTTTTGAATCTGCTCACATATTCTTTAAATTAGAAGTTACTTTATTCTGATTGGTTCACACTGTCCATGCAACAATGCCTCCCTGATTAAGGGGGTTGGCTTGTTTATAACCCTTTAAAACCCTTTAACTTGAAATAAACCTCATCACTTGACAAGACACAAGTAGTGTCGAAACAAAATAGCTACTTTGGTAGTGATATTATAACATATTCATGTTATAATTTCTGAATAGATAATATATATGGGAGAAAATATATGAAAAAATTTAAAAAAGGGTTTTGTGTGACACATTTCATCATTTCGTCGGACTAAATCTTTTTTTTAATTTTTATAATCGTTTCACCCCGAGCAAGGCATTCCACTGCCACTACTGCGCAGGGGGTTACATGGGGTGGAAAGTGATGAGAAAGGATGGTTAGATATAGGAAATGTCAGAAGGAGGGTGATAGACGGGTAAGGATACCGAGAATGAGGATTGGGTAGATGGTGGGAGTGTTGGGAGAATAGATGCAAGTTAGTGTGATAGGAGGTGTCTATCTATTACATTTGTGTGACTACACATGCACACGACCGAGAGTTGCATTAGTTGCTCACTGTAACAAGACTGACCACAATTTTAACCCCAAAAATCCTCCTTCAAGTCCTTTACAACATTTTACCATTGGTAGCAGATCTTCTTTTATCACTACTAACAAAGGTGATGGGAGAAAAGACTCTAAATGAAATCGGCTAGATTATATACAAAAAATTAATTCCCAGCATTTCTCGTTCGTGCGCATGTGCAGTTGGACCAACGTAACAAATTTAGTCAGATGAATTCCTAAATGACGAAACGCGTTACACGAAAACTTTTTCCATATTGTCATACATTTCCGCCCCAGTATTGTCCTTGACATATAATAAATTATATAGTTATATCTTTCTCTTTCTCTCTCTCTCACGTATATATAAAAGAGTGAATGTGGAAGAGATGTGAAGAAAATGAAAGAAAAACAAGATAAAATGCAGAAGAACGAAGTTGAAAAAAGAGCAGCTGCTGCTTAGAAGAGAAGAAATATAGGAAATCAAAAAGAGAAATAATGTCTAAAAAGACAAAGAAAAATGAGTAAGAAAAAATAAAGAAATGAATCAAAAGTAAACGCGAAAGAAAATAACGCAGAAGAAAAAAAAATAAATGAACAAAAAATTTTGAAGAGTCAAAAATTCCGAAAAATTTTGACAAAAGAAAAAAATGCAAAAAGAACGATTCCTGTAGAAACTGCATGTCACAAAGACGAAACAAAGCCGAGGCAATGAAAACAACGATAAACCGAGTTATTGCCACTGAGATGGCAACCTTATTAAGAAGAAAGAAAGCGCGAAGGAAGGAAGGAAGAATGAAAGAGTCAAAGAAGGAAGGAAGAAAGGATAGAAGAAATAAATAAAGAACAAAGTGTGAAATAAAAAATAGCAACAAGAAGCGGTTTACTATGTAAGTGTGAAAGATTCCTGTGAAATCAAACAAAACCAAACAAAACATGTAACAAAAAGATGGGTGAGGCCTGGGAGAGAAAAAGAAGCTGGGGTTGAATAACAAATGACAGGGAAGAGAAAGAGAATAAAGGATGGGAGTTATTCTCACGGTCCCTTACATAAGAATTCGGTGACTATTTCTTCTGATAAGTTGATGGGGGAAAGTTTTTTAACAGTCAACTTGAAGAAGATACCGAGACATGCAATATATCTCGAGTTGCAATAAGAGAAAGAGAGAGGGGGTATAGAGAGGGGGTAAATGACTATAAAGACAGAAAGATATGAACAAACTGATAGAAAGAAAGATAATTATGACATGAGAGTTTCGAAGATTGTTTTAAGTATATGAATGCAAAGACTAGAAATAGCAAAAAGATATTACAGCACCATTTATTTTGGGTTTAAAGTGCATTTCTTTCATTTTAATCCAATTTGAACTTGAAGAACTTTACTTTGATAAAAAATATAAATATATATAACTTTCTTTTACTAGGTTTTAAAATTTAAAAATTCTAAACATTTTGTCTTCTCTTTTATATTCTTTCTTTCTTTCTTTCTTTCTTAGCCTCGTACTTATCATTTCTTCTTTTTTTCTTTTGTTTGATTACCTGTATTTTTCTGTTTTTCCTTCCTTTTTTCTTTCTTGATGACTTTATCTGTAGTAAGCTATAATTAGATGGAAATATTCACTAATACTTCTCTAGTAGTTTAGTATTCAATTCAGGACTAGTAATATTTATTTTGTATAAAATAGAGAGATGTAGTACAAGGCCAAAAGGGTGATAGATGAATTATGACCATCGTCTGTTTTATACCCAAACCTAGCTAGCCACAATCACTGACCCAAGCAAACAACAATATTCTTTACACCAAAACAACTCAACCATCCTTACTATTCTTACTACAACCACCAAAATACCTAAGATTATCCATAAAGTCTTAACTAGTCTCCATATGTAGAATTCTTGTCTGTAGGAGGAGGGCATAAAACAACAATTCAAAAATCCCAATGTGTATTTACAATATGAAATGAAATATTTACAAGAAACTACAATAAATAGTGCTACTAATAAAACCTCCCACAATCCTTAATTGTGGCAGAAATATCAGTTAACAAAACGAAATCAATGACTCATTCCTCGAACCGCTTAGGGCACCTCGACGTTGTTAGCAAGCTAGTCTCCCTCCACCAATTACGACTAAATAGTAAGGTGCCTTATGCTTTCGAAATGGCGATCATCTAAGCTACGCTTAGAAGATCACCATTCCTTTAAACCCAACACTCAAACACACACTCATTCAAACAAAACCACGATTATGAAAATCACACCCAAAATACGAAAGGTTCCGTGCATCCATCAGAGAACTAACATTTCTGCTCACCTAAAAGGAGAGTGGGAAATTAAACTAAAGAAAGTAGGGGCAGAAATAAAAGGGGTCAATAAACTTACACCCCTTTTCTAAGTAAACTTGAAGAAAAATATCTCTAGACTAAAGAAAACTATCCTATCGACGAAAAAAAATATCCCTAAACTAGCCTAATTTTGGGGCTGTGTTGTCAATATTTGACCCAGAGTAGACATGAAAGTACCACTCTAAGGTCCTGGGCACGACGGTAAACTGCATCCGGCAGCAAGGTCTCTGATTGGGAGGTTGTGAGGAGCATGGAACCACCTCTTAATTGCTGTTGTTCCCAGGTCCACCCTGACCCAGAGTGGTAGTATCTGTTAGGGTCCCAGCTATGGGTAAATAGTTAACCCTCAAACTGATGTCAAAACACTATGAAAGTATAAAAATACACTTTTATAGAAATATATACATAGAAATAGACTTTTATAGAAAAATATATATTTTTGAAGAAAAAAATCATTACCATAACGCATTTTTAATAAAAAAATTATTTTAATAAATATTACCAACAAGACATTTTTGAAAGAAAAATATTACTAACAATACAGTTGTTTCGAAGGAAAATAAAGGAAAAATTATTGCCAGCAATACATTTTTAAATACAAAACTAGAAGACATCTTCAGTTTTCTAAAATAATAAAAATTTTTTTCATTAAACTTTGACTAAATCAATCGTCTTACTATACATTTTTGGCATTAAATAACCCATAGAGGTGTTGATATGCCGTTAAACAAAACTCAAATCCAAACTAAAACTCAAGCCACTCTAAATCGATCCCTCTTACTCGACACAAACACGTAAGATTCAACCACCTTTTACAAAATGTTGATGAGGTGAACCACTGCTTTGCCGTCCTAATCTTGTCCTTAAGCTGATGCTTAAAGAACAAGATCAATTGTGAAGAGTTGAACTTCTCGTCCTCATAGAATTCCTTCCTGCGTGTCGTCCATATCACGGTTTTCATAACGCCTAGCAAGCAACAGAACACATACTGCTCGGACTTCATTAACAGCCGTACTACATTGTTAAAAACGGAACCGTCCTCGAAGACGAAAAACTTTCCGGGTAGTATGCGAGCCATAATATTTTTTAACAAACTTGCTTGCCGGGATTACGACTCTCCAATGAAAGAAGGTGTGATCCAGAGTCTCCAATTCTCCAAGTTTGGAGAATTTTCCGAACCCGCCGAACAAAGTTTAATGCCTCGAGGACCCTTCCAATCACCAGCCAGGTGAATGATATCTCATCATTAATGGGACATTTCAAGTTTATCCACCAGCTGTATCGATTGCTATTCATATGGTGGAGATTTGCTTATAAATACAACGGCATCTTTTTTTAGTTTAATTATTTCCATGTCCGACGACGTGGCTTCTTTCGAATTTTTATTTCCTTTGTTCTTTCTTATGTTTGATTATTGGGATTCTTTCTTTTTGTTTCCTTCTTTTCATGCCTGCTTGCGAGAATTCGTTCTTTCTTTCTTTCTTTCTTACTTTCTTTCTTTCTTACGTAAATTTTTACTTTCTTTTTCCTTCCTTTTTCTTGTCTGATGACCTAATCTTTATTACTTCCTTTTTTGATGACATCATTTCTAATTTTATTACTTTTCATGCCTGACTACGTCGGTTTTTTTCTTTCTTATGTTTGATTAAAAGAAGCTTATGTTTCTTTTTCCTTTCTTTTTCTTGTCTGGTGACCTCATCTTTTATAAATTTCATCCTTTTCATGCCTGAGTACTATAATTCTTTTTTCTTTTCGCCTATTGTCTCTCTTTCTTCACCACTCCCATTTCCATCTCTCCCGCCTTTTTCTTTTCCCATTATCCTCGTTAGTCAGCCAAATATTTTCTATCAACTTCATTTTATACTCTCATCTCTTTCGCATCACTTTGGGATGAGATTCAAATTCGTTTCAAATATCAGTGTCGTGTTTACTCTACTTAAAGAATAAATCATTTGGTAAGTAAAACTAACTTCCAAAACTAACTATGTAAGATGCTATTTGTCTTTGTTATCAGGGTAAAAGATTGTTGAAATATGGTGAAAAGTATCCAGTCAATTTTCATGAAATTCTCTAACAAGAATAATTATTCATCTTAATCTCTCGTACAGAATTTTGAGATTGGACAGGAAAACTCGATTTGTCTTTTATATTTCTCACAGATAATTTTATAGATTAACCAAAAAGCTGCTTACCGAATAAACACTAGAAAATAGTTGTTCTATTTTTATATGGAGTTTGAAACACTTCAGAGCACTTTAGTTCTTAATGTTAATTCGTAACTATACAAGCGAATCGAACTTTGATATGCGACTTAAACTTTTCATCTTAATTTTATTTTTTTATTTTACTTAGCAAAATTACAACGTTTCAATATTGCATTCGTTAAACGCATGCGTAGAATAACGCAAAGTCAGACATGATGATAAGAGAGTTCTCTAACCATTTTAAAATTTGAATCGTTGGTTGATATCATTTTTTAAATTTGAGTCAATAGCACTGATATTCCTTTGTCTGAGGATACGCTTCGATATTCACGTATGATAAAAATCAAGCAAAGATGCAGTTTTGAAGCCCCAAATTAAGATCTAGCCCTATAAATATTGCCACAAAAATGCAGCAAACCTAGAATCGAATCTGTATTTTCTTTCTTTAAGCCCTGGGTCAATAATCAATGTTAAGTCAGTAGTCGAAACGTTCGACAAATAGATATTTCAAAGGAAAGAGTTGTGCAGGGACTGATGGAAATTTTTCTGGTATTGCTTGCAATCGGTGTTCATGACCAAGTTTTGAACACTTTGTCTTTTTATTTTATTTAAAAAAAAATTATTAGCTTCGTCTTCATTTCCTAAGGAAATTAGCAACCGTCGAGGTTTCAGATGAACATTGAAATTAATTAGCTTTTAAGCAATAGCCACGAAGAAAGTATTAAGACATTTGAATATATATGTCTTCACCGCGAGGGTAAGGACTTAAACTTCATACAAGTTAAAGTTATCCTGAGAGAAGATTTTAGCGTTCATGAATATCTTGTGCTTAAGTGTTAGAATAATTCGGATAAGCAGTCGCTTAAAATAACTCAGATGACATGGGCATCATATTGTTGCCTATGTGGTACCTTTATATACATAAAAGTAATAGAAAACTGGTCAAATTCATCTCATTTGGAGATTTCAAAATTAAAGAAGTTTTATATCAAAGAGAGAAAATCATGATATTAAAAAAATTGTTAAGACGTTCACTGCATTGTTCTCTATATTTCTGTTTTAAACTCATTTTTAAACTTCCGGTTTCTTCTTGCATTCTTTTTTTCTTTCTTTCTTTCACTTGGTTCGCTCTCTTTGTCTTTCCTTCATTTTTCTGTCTTTATTTTCCATTCGTTTTCGCTATCATCCTTCTCTTTCTTTGCTTCTTTCCTCTAATATGCCATTTCTTTCTTTCTTTCTTTATTTCTTTCTTTCTTTTACTTTGTCCACTCTCTTTCCCTTCTCTCTTTTCCATTTTTCTTTTTTTTTTATTTCCCATTTTTTTCGCTATATTCCCTCTCTTTCTTTGGTCTTTCCCTCATCCATTCATTTTCTTTCTTTCTTTCTTTCTTTCTTTCTTTCTTTCTTTCTTTCTTTCCGTTCTCCCTCACTCTTCTCTCTTTCCCTTCTCATTTCCTCCATTTTCTGACTTTATTTCCCATTCTTTTTCGCTACCTTCCTCTCTTTCTTTCTTTCTTTCTTTCTTTCCATTCTTATCTCTCTTCTTTCTTATTTTTCTTCTCTCCTTCATCTATTTTTCTGTTTCTATTTCCCGTTCTTTTTCACTATTTTCTTTCTCTTTCATTGCTTCTTCCCATCAATTTCTTTCTTTCTTTGTTTCTTTCTTTCTTTCTTTCTTGTCTGTCAGCGAAATATTTGCTATCAACATAATTTTATATACACATCTCTGTTGTATTATTTTGTAAGGATTTGGATCTGCAATTTATGACTTTTGCGAATCAAAGTTTTATGACTAACGAGCATCCGACCTTCGACCTTTCATGACAATAGTAATGAAGGATAGAGAGCATTACATTATAAATCTAAATTTTGTTTTTTTGGGAACCTTTCTTTTTTTTTTTTTTATTACAAATGTCATATCCCATCAGGGTGGAGTTGATCATGACTTTACATAATTTCTTTTTCCTTTGAATTTCCATGACTTGAAAAAGATAGTTATTTCCCGGTGCATTCTTCACTCTATGGAATTCGTTGTTATCCTTCTCTTAGAATGGTTGTCACCCAAGGCTAGAGAGCCCAGTCTACTTAGAATGGTTGTCCCCCAAGGTTAGAGAGCCCAGTCTACTCTACTATTTAATTTATTTCATTGTTCAGAGGAAAGAAACGGATCCATGCATTTGCTAAGAATATTTGTTCGAAAGTGAACGTAACTTGCCTGAATTTGAACTTGGCTTACCGATTATATTTTCTGTACTTTTATCTGTTACACCACCTGCACATTTAGTAATCACATTTATATGCCCAAAACATCTAGCGTTTTCAGTCTCCTTTCAAAAACACCCACAAAAGAGAATTTTGGTATTTAATCTTTTTTGTGAAGGTTAATAAGGAACTGCACTGATTATATTCTCCAGGTAATGATCCTGATCTTTATGGGAAGGAATAGTAGTGGCAAAGCTCCCCACCATTCCCCGAAAAAACAAATATTTATCTCCAGGGAAGTTTCATAAACGTATGAATTCATTTGTCAAGGGCCGTCGCTTCTGTGCCAGTAAGGAGTCGTACGACGCACGGTTAACAATCCGTTTTGGTTTTGTTTGACTCCATATGAGAATTTGAAATCGTGAGGCCAACCGGGCCGCGTTAACACCGGGAATCTCTGGTAACACACTCATATATATCGGCAAAACAAATGTTTATAATTTATTTAAGATTTGTCCGACATATTTGGCCATTCTGTTCTTGACGTCTTTTTTTTATTACGAATAAAAAAAAACAAAAAACAACAAAAAAAAAAACCCAGAAAAATATGATGACAAGTACCAACAAAGACAAACGAATGTAAATGTGAATACAATTCGTTTATCTGATGTCAAGGACTTTACAAGGAAAAATATATACATTTGAATTCTACACGAGCAAATATCTAACTAGAAACGATAGTTAAAGGATAATGCAGCGAAGTTTAACCGATGTGCCTGCAAAAAAAAAAAACAACAACAAAAAAAAAACAAAAAACAAAACAAATAAAAACAAACAAACAAACAAAAAGAAGCACCCCCCATCAATCTCCCCCCTAACAAAAAACAATGTTGTGCCAAAAGAATATTTTTTCATTGACACCGCTATTACTGCATACTACTTCGACTCCCTCGGCAGTGTTTATTGTATTAAAAAGCGATGATTGGAATTTTCATCAAATCCAAACATATGAAAATAAATGTATATATTTTTTTTGTTTTTGAGAATTTACACTTAAAACACAATTTCTTTAAAAATCAACTAAATTATAAAAAAATATTTGAACTGTAATGGAATCTTTATTATTTATCATTTCATAAAGTTCAAATCGATTAGCAATTAGCCGATATTTTGCGAACCATTCCAAACATAATTTGCCAGCTTCGCCAATTCTTTAGTCAAGGTCAGTTAGTTAGTTAAGTGCCATAGGTGATATACGCTTTCGGCGATCATGTCTCAAAAGAGACATGACTGACTGGGCAGAAGATTATCTCGCAGTAGGTTGCCATTGCTTTCTGATGTAGACTGGTTGCCAGCCAAGGTTATAGAACCCAATCTGTCCTATTATTTAACCCATAACTGGAGAGAAGAGACGGATTAATACCTTTCCCAAGGTTATTTATGCGTAAGTGAATGCGAGTAATTCAACTGAAATTCGATAGTGTAAAATATTCATTTAACTTTACTTCACTGTTTGATTTCGGTATCTCGAAATATTTTATTTGCATATTGGGCTGTTCCTTTTTCTAAGAACTATGCATTTAGTCTTCTTGTACTTGATGTTTAGTCCTTTCTTCTCGCTTTCTTTCACTACCTTCTCTAAGAGTTATTGTAGTTTCCTTTCTGGTTCTGCTATCAACACTGTGCCTTCTATATATCTTATGTTGTTAAGATTGTGGCCGTCAATAATGAATTCTGGTAGAACTTCTAATTCTTCTAGAATAACCTCACTATACAGGCTGAATATGTTTGGAAAAAAGACGCATTTTTTTAACCCTCTAGGGCCATTCGTATCATATTTGATACAGTATTTCCTTATAAGGAAACATTTGGTATTTCCCTATAAGGAAACATTTGGTATTCATTGACTGAGCAGTCAGAACTGCTTTCATTTGAAATTTATAAAATATTTCTCTTAAAAAATTTTTCAGGAAAATATTTCTTTCAAGGCTTGTTTTCATACTGTATCAAATATGATACGAATGGCCCTAGAGGGTTAATCATTTCACCCCGAGCAAGGCGGAAATGCCACTGATGTGCAGGGGGCTACGTAACTGTAAAAAGATTAATTAGAAGAGAGAGAAGAGGAGTACCAACCAGTTAGAAAGGAGCAATCCTTGTGTTATACCGCCTTTTAGTTTTGTATATTTACTGAACTTTATTCCTGTACTTATACAGGTAGTTTACTGCTAGTATAATTTCTGGGTTATTTCAATAACCTTTAAACATATGTGAGGTTACCTAGAAGTTGTAGCAGTTCTTTATCTAATTCTTTTTCATAATCTATAAAACAAGTACACATCCTTTTGCTTTTGTATTGTTCTTTCTGATATCATTCAGAGCATAAATATAGCATCCATTGTTCCAGTGTATTTAACGAACTGCATTGGTCTTGTCCTGTTTCCGGTCTTATTCTGCTGTGCGTTCTTTTCTTCTAAATGATAAGTTTTGTTTTATACTTCATTAAACTAATTGTCCGATGAAGTTCCCGTTCGTTTGCGCCATGCTCCTTAGGTCAACATTATTTCTAAATCACGATTATAAAAAAAAAAATTGAAAAATTAAATCAAGAAGTAATTTGAGATATAAACTAATTTGAGAAGTAAATATCCGGAAAAAAGGTATGTTTATTTACATTCTCTTGTCATATATAATGTATAGATATTTAAGAAAAGAATGAATAAAATATGTTTTCATTATTATTTATTGATAAAATTGTAAATAATGAAATTATAAATATAAAATTATAAATATAAAATTGTAAATAATGAATATTGCATTGATGCTGATTCACATATGTTGATGATTTTTTAAATCTTTATAAAATTTTGAATATGAGAGCCAAGAAGATCAAGAACTACCGCCTGAGACCTTCCAGATGAGTGATCCTCCATTCTTTTTTGTGTTGGTGGGGGACAGCGAGAACTCTTGCAACCGAAGAGGCCACTGTCGGCAATACGCGAGAGACGCCGCGGCACCTAATCAAAGATTTTCTTTATAAACTTACTTTTTTTTATAAAATACATCTTTATAAAATAGTATATTAATAAATACCGCATTCTTCTTCTTCTTCTTCTTCTTCTTCTTCTTTGTACCTTGTCCATTCAGGACGTAGGCGATCATGGCTTTCCACGTCTCCCTATCTCTGGTAACTCTTAGCATGCTTTGTCCTGTTACACCACGCAACTCCCGTTCTTTCATCCATCTGCTCAGGCCCTTCAAATATGTTATCAGCTGATTTCCCCTGTCTCTTTTTTTCCTCTACCTGGCCTGTTAGTATCAGGTTCTCCAAGCCCTCCTTCCTCATTGCATGTCCCAGGAACTTTAACTGTCTCTTCCTGATACTCAGTATTAATTTCCTTTTCGTTTCCATCCTTTCCAAAACCTCATCATTTCTCACATTCTTGATCCATGATATCTTCAGCATCCTTCTGTAGAACCACATTTCAGTTGCTTCAAGTTTTTCTTTCATCTTTGATGATATTGTTTAGCACTCACTGCCATATTGAAGAACTGACATCACATAGCAATCCACTACTATTTTCTTAGTTTCTAGTGAAAGTTTCCTGTCTCTTATTGTACTTAGTACCCATATTTTATAATCTTATAAATAAATATTGCCGATGGAGTCGATACGGTATTATCAGTGTCAATAGAAAAACGCTCCTCTTGAAAAATAGTTTCTTTTTTAGCAGGCTAAACTAAAGTAATAACACTCTTTGTCTCTGTTTTCCTACAGTTTCCACCAGTAGAGCAGAAGAGAACCATAAACTTCTACTCCAGCTGTTTAATTCCTCACACTTCCTGGTTGTGGAACTCCCTTCCGATTACTTGCTTCTCTGATAGTTACAATCTCCAAACATTTAAATGCAAGGTCAAATGCCATCTTATCTCTTATTGAATCCTGTTCATCTTTTATCCTTTCCTCAATAGCCACTGTTTTTTTCTTTTATGCGCTGTGTGTCTTTATGACATAAATGATCATGACCCTCCATATCTTCCTATCCTTTGTAGCTCTTAATAAGTTTTGTCTTATTTATCCCAAACTGTGCTCTTTCGTCCATTTGCTTAAGCCCATCAGGTATGTCTCTTTACCACTATCTACCCTGTGAGTATGAAATTCACCAAGCCTTCCTTCTTCATTAGTGTCTCAGAAACCTTAGCTGTTAAGTATAAGTTTCTTTTTCGTTTCCATTTCACTTTAAAACTTCGTCGTTGCTCACATGTTCGGTCCATGGGATCCTCAGCACCCTTCTGTAGAACCAAATTTCTGTTGCTTCGAGTTTTTTATCTTTGAGGAGATTGTCGAGAATTCGTTACCATATAAGAGGATAGAAATCACATAACCGTCCAATACACTTTTCTTTGTTTATAACGAAATTTTCCTTTTTCGCTCAATACTCTACTCAGCTTTTGGAAATGCGTCCTTGGCCACGTCAGTACGCCTTTGGATCTCAGTGTTGCAATTTCCATTCTCTGTTAGAACACTTCTCATGTATTTAAATTACTGTAACTGCTTGGTTTTAGTATCCCCGATCTGTAATTAGCAGTTGTACCCAGTCTTTTTTCACTCTGTAATTCCTTGCGCACTTGTAGCAGCCCCTCCTTGCTTTGAAGGTAAAATGATAAAAACAAAGAAAGATATATACATAAATTACTTATTCAAGATTTTATGAACAACGATCTTGAAATAATTTCTCGAACATTTTTAAGAGTTAAAATTGGGATGGTAAAATGTGTGAAATAATAAAATAAAAGAAACTGTTTGAGGGTTTAGGTGATCCCAAAAAGGTGGCGACGACCGAGGAAAGATCCCCTGCTTACTATAATATTCGAGAAAGTATCTAACGTTTTCTGACAGGCTTCATCTTTACAAGAGTCAGGTTAGACCAAAGATAGAGTATTGCTGCCATGTCTAGGATGGAGCAGCTCACTCAACACTGAATAGCCATAATATAATTCAAAGTCGTTTACACGATTTTGTCGACTTATTTTCCACTCTACAATCTTTTTCCCGACATACACAACGTTACAACCTTGTCTCGATTCGATCGCAATTTCCATGACGATCGTTTAGTTGAGCTCCGTTATTTCATTTCACCAGTTCAAAGCATTAGTGTTAGGACACGGCATGCCACTTTCACAAACTCGAATCATCCACATTTCTTCCGTGTTTTAAATTTAAGAACAAGTTTACACCGAGACAGCTTTTAACTAAGACCTGCCACATTGTGGAACAGACTCCTGCGAGGATGTTCCCCTAAACTCGACAATCGTAAACTCTTAAAGTAAAGGATTAACCTATCTTTCTTATCTGCATAATCATAATTTCCTACAACTTTTTTCCGCTCATATTGAATTCATTGTTTCTATTTCAAAGGTAAGCCTCTACCTTGAGTATCTTTCGAGCCTTATATTGGGTCAAATATTGAAAAAGAAAAAATGCAGCAGTGACAACCTTTCGCATTTTGGAAATACAAATGATAGTTATTTGTTATTCGAAACGTTTTAGAATTCGATTATAGTCTAAAGTATTACTTTTGTGCCTGGAATAGACGGACCTTCCCAGCTGTTTAAATATTAATGTTTCCAACCTATTAATTACTGTTATTCCAGATCTTTGTTTGTCTTATTTTCTATTTTTTTCCAACCTGTCAGTTCATTCCAATATTTCTAATTATTCCAACTCACTCTCCTTCTATTTTTGGTTGCAAACACAAATTCATTTTTAATGCACGTTCCAATGACCATTTTATTCAAACTATTTCAAAATATGGCAGAAATAATAAAACTCCAAGTCGACCTGAGTTAGGTATTTAGAACATAATTTGCTTCTGATTCCACAATTTTCACAAGGTTATATCAAGAATTTATTTGCAGAAATTCGATTCATCTTTGTATACGATGACTTATTCGTACTCTCACTTTGTTTTATCTATTGAGACTGAAACTCATTCCAGTGCTGATGTGGAACTTCAATATATGAACCATCGCAAAAGGTGCAGGAAAATGGTCGATTCCTTGTACCGTTTCAAAAAGAACCTAAATTTTTCAACGACGCTTTATCTTTACGTGAGCAGACCAAAAATGATCTGTAGATTTTACCGTTTAAGAAAGTACCTGGAACTTGTACCGTTTCTGAAAGTACCTGACTCCTTCTGCCACGATTTATCTTTATAAGAGTAAGATCAGAAAAAAACTGTCAATTCCTTGTACCATTTTCTAAAGTGCGTAACTTCATCTGTCACGCTTCATCTTAACAAAAGTAAGATCAGGCCACTAATGGTCGGTTCTTTGTCCCATTTCCGAAAGTATGTTACTCCTTCTGCCACGATTTATCATTGCAAGCGTAAGACAAGACTAAAAATGATCGTTTTTTTATACCGCTTCAGAAAGTACCTGATTCATTCTGACACACTTTATCTTCACAAGAAGAGTATGAGACCAAAATCATCAGTGTCATGAAACTTTTAAGAAAGTGCTTGACTCTTTGTGTTACTCTTTATCTTTAAATGACTAAGATCAGACAAAAAATGATTGGTTTCTTGTATTATTTCAAAAAGTACTTGCCTCGTCCTTCTACGATTTATCTTGACAAGAGTACTATCAGGGGACAAACGGTCGGTTCCTTGCACTCTTTCCGAAAGAGCCAGACACATTATGACACACTTCGTCCTTACAAGATTAAGATCAGACCAAAAATAACCATTACCTTGTGCTGATTCAGAAATTACCTAACTCCTGGAAAAGTAAGATCATGCAAAAAATGACCGGTTCCTTGGGCAGTTTCAGTAAGTAAATAACTCGTTTGCCATATTTTATCTGTACAAGATAAGACTAGAAAATGTACTACTGCCTTGTACCGCTTCAGAAAGTAACTGTCTCGTTTTGCCACACTTTATCATTAAAGAGTAAGATCAGGCTATATTTGATCTGTTTCTTGTACCGTTTCAGATAAGTACGCAACTCCTTTCGCCTCGCTTTATCTTTACAAGAATAACATCAGTTCAAATATGGTCGGTTCTTTGTACTGTTTCAGAAGTGCCTGCCTCCTGACACGATTTATCTTTTCAAGATTAAGACCACACTAGAAATATTCGGTTTCTTGTACCATTTCAGAAAATACCTGATTATTTCTGACACACTTTATCTTCACAAAATTAGATCAAACCAAAAATGTTCAGTTCGTTGTACAATTATTGAAAGTACCTATCTTTTTCTCTTACGTATTGTTTTTACAAGAATAGCATACGACCAACGATGTTCGGTTTCTTGTACCGTTTCAGAAGGTACTTATTTTCTACTGCCTCACTTTATCCTCACAAGGGTAAAATCAAAACAAAAATGGTCGCATTTTTGTACCGTTTCATAAATTACCTGACTCCTGCCACAATCTATCTTTACAAGAGTAAAATCTTACCAAAAATGGCTGATTCCTTGTAACGTTCTTGAAAGTAGCTGTCGGTTCCTTGTACCTGTTTTCTTCTGCAAGTGCTTAATCTTCACAAGTTCAGACCAACAATGGTCGGTTCATTGTACCGTTTTGGAAAGTACTTGTCTCCTTTCACAGTTTATTTTTACAAGAATAAGACCAGACCAAAAATAACGTGTTGATGCCATATCAAGTTTGAACCTACCCAACACTCTCTTTCAACTTTCAAAAGCCTTTGCTCTTCCTTGTGGGTGATAAATTGTTTTCAACCTTTCAACGCCTTTACCACAGATAAACGTCGCTAGTATTTCGTTATTCTATCGCTACTGTCATGACAGATGTTCGGTTGAACTCCATTCTAAGGTTTCACCATTTTAGCCTTTCACAGGTAGGAACTGCGATACCATGTACACCCAGATGACTCATTCTCATTCCCTTCACATTTTATTTGTAATGAGAAAGTTCCACTCAAACAAATTCTTTCGCAGAACTGTTACGTTGTAGAACTGACGCCCGAGAATGTCCATCATCACAATTTACCTTTTCAAATCTAAGATTTGATTTTCTCTGATTTGTTTGTTTAACGGCATATCAACTCCTCATCCATCATTTAATGCCGAAATATAATTTTCGTGGGAGCTTTGAAAATAACTTACTTTGCTTCCACTATTAAATACATGCAAGTTTATACTCATCTTTTGTGTGAACATAATTAGTAGAGGCGATGATATGTGTTTTATGTTGAAGCTATATTTTGAAATGCAGTTTGATTTCTTTAAGAAATTCTAAGATATTATATGGATTAGTGTCATGAAATAGATTTTTTTCATATTGATTGATGCATTGTTGGTAACTTTACTATAAATAGGTATGGTGGTATTTTTTAAAATATAAAACTCATTGCTTGTATTTTTACTACAAAAAAGTATTTTATACTCTCATAGGGTTTTGTTTTTGTTTATAGTTCAATATTTTCTCATAGGTGGGACCCTAAAAGGTGCTACCATCCTTGGTTATGATACAGCTGGGATCAGCATCAATTAATAGGTGGTTTCACGCTACTGACACCCTCCAATCTCCCGATCAGAGCCTTGCTGACGCATGTAGGTTATCGACATCAAATCTAAGATCAATCGTTGTCTATCGACCACATTTATTCATAATATAAACTTATTTATAAATGAAACTTTGTCTGTGTGTGTCCGTTACCTATAGAGTCCGAAACGGCTGAACCGATTTGCTTGAAAATCTACACAGTTGTACTATAAGCGTCTGCGAGTGTTCTTAGCTAGATTTTGTGTCGAGGTACCCCTGATAAATATCGAAAATCGATAATCGAAAAAATCGGGTTATAGAAGGAGTGGTCCGATTTTAATCAAATTTGGTACACTCATAAACAAAGACATAAGAAACGATATTCAGACGTTTCAAGGTTGCAGTTCTTACAATAGTGCAGAAAATCGATAATATATATATATATATATATATATAAGGCAAGATGTTTGTGTGTGTGTTTGTTTATCTGTCTGTATGTCCTTTATACAAATCCACAATTTTTATCCGATTCTGACCAAACTTCACACAAATATTATTTAGGCTGAGTCTGAGCTCCAGGTGATGATTTCAATAAGATGCAAGGATGTGAAAGATAATGAGAAGAATTTAGGAGAAGGAATCGGAAATCCAGTCATAAAAAGGAAACAAAATATAAATATGTACTCCTATTCAAAAAATCGGGGAGGTATCTGAACTGGCCGATAGGCGAAACTATCTATTCCTATTGAGAAAAAAAAAATGAAATAGTTGTTATGTTCCCACGGGTAAAAATGTGGAAGAAAGATAAAAGGATGTAACGAGAGGATAATTCAATTACAAGTCGAATGGTAATTGAAGCAGCTAAATACATCATGATAAAATGTGGGCATTGGAAAACTGTCCCGGTCACCTTGGTCTCATGGCCGAAACACCCTGTATCTGGAATGTCCTGCTTCTAAACAGGAGATTTGACAAAATCCTTCGGTCAAAGGAGCATAAATTATCTTAAATATTTTTGTTAGGACCAATAGTGCCCTAACAATAGTTTATAAAATTTCAGATTTTAGGCGAAAAAATTAGAAGTATAGATTTTAAGTAGACCGTAGAAGGACCCGGAAATGCGATCCTAAATAGGAAAAAAGGGATAAACTGCTGCTTCAGTCCAAAAGACTGGGGAGGTGTGTGAAGCGGACAATACGCTAACGTATCTACTCCAATTGCTCGAGGCAGTGTCCTTATATAGATAAAGAAATACTTTTGCTCTCTCTGCTTCCAGTGCATCAGAATCAAGTTCTCAAGGCCGGCCTTAACTTTTTCTTGAGACTAAATTTACTCTTTCTGAAACTAGAAAACAATCTGCATGTTCTTTCATGCATTGTGCAATTACTTTTTGTGTCCTTGATGGCTTGTCGTATTTGCATTATTCTTTTTAAGAGATCCATAGAATGTTTTCTTTACTTAGAGCAACAAAGATATCGATTTGAAAGCTTTCTTTAAAATCATTTTCATAGAATCGGAAAAATAAAAAAAAATATTAGTCATATAGGCACTGTTAAATATCTATTAAAGATTTGAATTAATTAAATCTTCTTTCTTTTTTTGTAACCTGCTTTACAAATGAAATAAATAAACTTGCTACAAGCAAACGTCTACAAAAGAAATAAACATGTTGCAAGCCATCGTTTACAAAATTAGCGAGTCGAGTTATAAACCCGATCTCTGCTGAGTGCATTTTTGCACAGATTCGACATATAAATTAATATATAGGTAAATATAAGCAAAACAGTTTTACTTTTTACTACTTGTTGCACTTTAGAAAAATCTCTGAACCTATTGAGATTTACAAAAATGAAAAGTACTATAAAATTGTAGAGACATATAGTGTAGATTTTTTGCTGTTTTTAAAACCAAATTTTGTTCAGTACAAGATAAAATTAGAAGAGATAGTTGTAGGAAGATAAAGAAGCTAGATAGCAATTGATTCTTGGCTTGTTACTGTTGGGGATCAACCCTTTTTGGATACAAGAATGGACACGTCTAATGTGTACATATAATCCTGCCTATACAGAGAGCAGCAGTTAATGAGTGGCCTGGCTATATGGCCGGGAAGATCCACAATAAATAGACTTTGTGTCACATCTAGCCTTGCGTGGGAAGGTTGGTAAATACTGTTGATGAGTTGAGTAGTTGTACCGCCGCTAGTTGGTCAGTAAGGATATAGACTCATTACCCGTTCATACTTCTTCACTACAAGATTGTATATATTGATTTCTACTAATAGTATTCCTAGTATACCCGAATTGACTAACCCGTGTTCCAGTTTGTGTATTTTTGTTCAATATAACTTACATTTTCTATCTCCATCTCTGCTTTTGTTATTTATTATTTTGTGTTGTTTCTCATCTAGAATCCACAACAGTTACAAATGACATGTCCAGGAAAGCATCCACGCGTGAGTTAATTCCACTAAGTTACAGTTCTTAGAAAAATATCTGTGTGATTTGAATTTCTTACTTTTTAAATGTGGAGGAAATTAGTATGTTTCGACTCCGTGGAAGTAGCATGGATAGCCCTAGCATTAAAGATCTGAATTTGGTGGAACTAAAGACCAAAGCTCCTAAGAATATTTGCCATAGAAATAATGACGGAGTAGCTTTCAGCTTTGCATCAGTGGGAAAAGAGGTTGCAGAATGAAAAATAATCATTTTTCTACCGAGCTACTTAAACGATTTTCAACTCTCGTTTGGAAAGTGAAGATTGCACCAAGGTAGAATAGCAGCTCTTAATGTTTTGCATTCTAGGCCAAAAAATCATGCCGCAACCAGGTTTGACAGCCTTTCCCATCAATAACTCAGTTGTTTTGTTTGAAGAAAAGAAAAGTTAGTAAGCAGGCGTTTTTTTTTCAACCGTGTCTGGCAAACAGTATTCAAGATCTTTGAATTGTCATAAAAAATATAATGACATCAAAAGTGCGTTTCTTTGTTTGACTTCAGTTGCGCGTTATATCTACTGTGCCTTTGGTATACCGGAAAAGTAAAAAAAACAAAAAACAAAAAAACAAACAAAAACAAAACAAACAAAAACAAAACAAACAAAAAACAAATACAAACAAAACAATGTCAGTTTTGTATTCAGCATAGCAAACGAAGTAATTTCTAATATTTTTTTCAATCAGTAGCATATACTAAAAAAGATTATGTTTAAAAATTGCATATTTTTTATGCAACTTTTTATATTTAAACGGAAAATCTGCAAATAAAAAATTAATCTATTCTATTATTTTACTCCAATTGTGAGCAATTTAGTTTTGTTGTACGCATCGTGGCGGTTGACAACTTCAAAACTGAGGCTTCGTTAGCGACTGCCATGTTTTTTTTTGGTGGGTATTGATGGAGAACAACTTAATGTAAGTTCACGTGATCTTAGCAGACGTCTGGATTTATATAAAAATATCGTCTCATCTGTCTGACACAGATTCCCTTTTTTCGGTTGTTTTATTGTTAAACAGTGTTCAACACAAGCGCATCTTAACCAGCAACAAAGACTTAAGAGAGATTTAAAGAAAAGTAAAAGAAAGGGAGGAAACAATTCATTGTGTATTGGTAAACGAAGAGCAGAGATGTACATGTTTTACGAGAGCCATCCGCTCAGAGAGCGTCACACTGTTGTGGTTTAAGGGCGCACACAAAGGGAATGATCAAAAAGTACTTTGTCGTCTTTAGTAAAGCTTTCAAATAACACGACCATTTTATTTTGTTTTTATGATAGAAATTCGAGTAGAAAGCTGGTAGCATTAATCCACATGAAGCAAATCGGTCTTACAGTTGGTTGATCCAGGATCGAGTCTATCACATGTTAAAAAAAGGAAAATGAAGTTTGTCTATAATTTTGAGATAAAATAGTTAAAAAACCGGTTTTATAAATATGTTTATCACAATAAATCTAAACTCGTCTTACTGTAATCGCTATCATTGTATCCCAATTGTACTTGATTGTTACTATTCGTTGGTGTTCTTGTATTGTCTATTGGTTTATTGTACTGTGGTATAATAAATCTTTATTAATCTATTTTCAGTGTTAAGTATTATTCTTGCACTATTCTTTTCCCCTAATTATCTCCTCACGGGATATATCACATGGTTTAACAGGAGAAGGCGTGCTAAATTCCACCAGGGATATGGAGACGTGGAAAGCCATGATCGCCTACGTCCTGAAGGGATAGGGCACATAGAAGAAGAAGAGCATTACGCTTATTGATTCACATTCATATCATCTCTCAAGGCAAAGACGATTACCATGGTAGTGCTCATCTCTTCTCCAAGTAATAATCAAGAGATTTTACTAGTGCCGGTAGCAATTTTTTTTTTAATCATCTCACCCCAAGCAAGGCATTCCACTGTCGCTATTAGTGTGTTAGGAGGTGTCTATTGACCTTACATTTAAACTCCTGGAGATTGTAGCCGTCGGGGAAGCAATCGTTTGGAAGAGAATTCCACAGTCGGGAAGTGCGAGGAAAGAAACTGTTGGAGTAGAAGTTACGGCTGCATTTTATCGGTTTCACTGTAAAAGGCTGGGATCTAGTTGCTAATCTAGTATCTCGTTCAAATACGTATTTAGGGGGCACTAGTGATCTAAGTTTATTGGAGCAGAAGCCGTGAAAGTATTTATAGAAGAGACACAGGGAAGCCACGTCGCGCCGGTGGAAGAGAGACTGCAGGCGGTCTGCCAAGTCGGTATCTATCACATTACAGACCCTCCTCTGAACCCTATCGAGAAGCCCGAGGAGAACAGCAGGGGCACCCGACCAGATATGGCAGCAGTATTATGCAATCCATGATTTATTCTTTATAATCGTCTAACTCCAAGCAAGGCAGAATTGTCACTTGTGCACAGGTGCACAGGGGGTTACATAATAGGAAAGTGAAAAGAGAGGCGAAAAGATCACAGTAGGTGTCGGAGAATGGGTAAGACGGGTACATTGGTGTAAAGAGAGTTGCGTAAGAGGTGAGAAGTAAAGTGAGAAGAAGGATGGGTCACAAGGGGATAAGAGATAACAGTTGACATTGCATTTAAACTCTTGGAGATTGTAGCTATCAGGGAAACAAGAATACGGAAGAGAATTCCACAGACAGGAAGTGCGAGAAAAGAAGCTGAGAGAGTAGAAGTTGTGGTTATACTTGATTGCTTTAGAATGCTTAAGATGGGAACTATTAGAAGGTTAAAGAGCTTCAACTGCTTTGTTATTTACCAGTAGTTAGGCGGATGGTAAAGAACTGGATTCCAGACTTTCCCAAGACCATCACTGAAAAGTGAACGTAAACCGCCTCAACCGGTGTTTGAACTCAGTTTACCCGATTTAATTTATTAACCATTAAACCACCAGCACCTTCCAAAAAAAAAAAAAAAAAATGGTGAACTAGCAAATAAAATGACTAATTGTTCTAATAATACATGTGTCAAAAGTGAAAGACTGGAGAGAGAGATTGTGCGCTGCACTGTCTACAGAGTTTTCGCTTGTTTGCCAAACCCAACGACGGAGGTATTTTAGTCCAGTCTTTGCCACGTAAGCAATAAATGTTATCACTATAAGGTAGTGTCTTTCTCTATATACACACACGGGTGTTTCGTGAGTGTGTGAATGTATTTAGAAAGACTGGTAGGTGAATTGTAGGCAGATCTAATAAATAAGAGCATGACAGAGCACATATAGTCTGATACATTCTTTAGATACCGATGCAGCCAAAACTACCAGACATGTTGTGCATTACGGAATGATGTCTGAATTTCCTGAATATCGTTTTTGTTTAGCTCGACGCTGAGTTATTCGCATGTTTTATCAATTCTGGGCCGTTTCTTTCACCAACTGGTCTACGACACACCCAGTCCACTAATTTCAGACGAGTGAGGCCATGGCCTCACTAAAACTAAACAGTTGTATTTCAGCCAGCCAACTGATTTGAGATTAGCCTACTCCAAAATGACACCGCGTTTGTATATATTTACTAAATTTAGTGTAGCTTGGCACAAGGCTTGGGTCACGAGACCCTTGATGATGATCGACATGGAAAAATAAGATAACTCTGAAGGAAATTTAAAAATAGTCTCAATATAGCATACATTTCAGAAAGGTCGAAGAACGCAATTGTCGGCCGATTAATACAACAACCTATTGTTATTATTGCAAGGAAGGCGTGTGTCACCAGAAGAAAAGATTCCCCTACGTTTTTTAAATAATATCACCCAAGCAAGGCTGTACCGCTACTAGGGCACAGTGGATTATAGTGAGAGAAAAGATTGGATACAGTAAGTATTGAAGAAAGAATGAAATATGAACGGGATTCAAGAAGACAGAAGGTGTCATTTGACGTTGCATTTAAATTTTTGGAGATTGTAGCTATCAGGGAATCAATTAGACGGAAAAGAGTTTCACAGGCGGAAAGTGCGAGAAAAGAAGCAGTTCGAGTAGAAGTGAGTGTTACATTTAATTATTTCAACGGCAAAAGGGTGGGAAATATCCAGGGAGTAAAGGAATAATAAATCTTGAGGAAGTAAGGCATTTTGTTTATGATTTTACTTTGTTTTTCTCTGACCTTCTTACTTACACACCAGTTTTAATCTTTGACACTTTTTCTTTTTCCTCTTCTCCGCTTTTTTCAATTCTCTTCTCGTGGAAATGAGCAGAGAAGCAGCGCGCGCGCGCACACACACACACACACACACACACACACACAGAGCTGATTACGTTTAACATGAAACAGACAGTTACCTCTGGGTGTTGACTTCAATGTTCACAGTGTCTCTGCCCTGTCGTTCTTTTGCTCGTTTCTGTACCACAGAGACAAACAACAACACAGTAACTTAAAAGATAACCCATAACAGGCAAGTTAATACATGTTTGAAGAAGGCCGGAAGGTACTTGGCCGAAAATAACATTGATTTAATATCATTGGTAATCCCTGATAAGAACAATAGTTTTCATAAAAAGCTAAAATTAAGAACGTGAAATTTCATAAATAAATAATAAGAGTATCATAAGGATCTTTGAAATAACTAGCATAAAATGAAACGGACTGTCATCATTCGGCATCTATATTGCTTATATTTATATAAGTTCTATCATCAATATTGAGTAATTTTACACAATACCTATCTATAACATACCTTAAGACTAAATTATATATATATATATATATATATATATATATATATATCCGCAGACAGATGTTTCGCTGTATCACAGCTCATCAGTACGTTTAGATATTTTATTTTATTTTATTACCCAGGATTGAAACCCGACCGAATTGGCGTCAGTCGGCGATTCTACCTCTGAGCTATCGGCGCTCGGTAAAAGGAATCAGACTTTTAGCGTGCGATATATCATGTATACACACGCTAGTAGTTTTAATTCATTACTGAATGAACGATGCATAGATGCTAGAGTAGATACTGTTTTTTCAAAGCCTACTATTCTTCCAAAATGCTCAATAAGGGTGTGAGAGCGTAATTTATATATATATATATATATATATATATATATATATATATATATATATATATATATATAATTTAAAATATATTTGGTATTTAAAATAAACGGTGGTTGGATATATGAAATAAAAAAAAAAATTAATTATTATTATTAAGTATAAAGGGAGATAACTTGATCTTTTTTATAATAAACAAAAAACAAACGCTTGTTTTTCTTGTTTTTTTTTGTTAGCGCTTCCAAACGGTTAAAATAATGGAAGTAATAATGGAGGACTTTTTAGTGATGAATGCAAAATAGATTTACATTTGAATGCAAAGGAGTAAATAAGGAGACCAGTGGGAGAAAGACATAATGAAGCACTACTTCACAAAGACGGTAACGTTTGGTGTTGGACATGTAATGGTGTGGGGTTGCATTAAAAGTGACGGTAGGTAAAAGTTGATGGAAACAGCAGAAACTGTTTAGTTTACTACGATCTAATCTTCTTCCGGGCTAGTAAGATGGAAAAATGTTTCAGCATGACCGTGGTCTTTGTCACGCATCATGTGCAACAAAAAGGTTTCGTGTGGATGAAGACGTTCAAGTTTTGGAAGATTGGACATCATAATGCCTGATGACAACATAATTGAAGCAACATAATTGAAGAAAGTTGCTCCAACAAAAACCAAGCAATCTCCAAGAGTTTTGAGATTACTGCCAAGAAGAACAGGGGAAAAATACCAAAGAGAAGTGTTCCATTCAATGGCACATCAAATTAAGGCAATTATTCAAGTCCAAAACCAGCAACGCTAATTACTAACACTATATTCTGACGCTTTTAAAAAAAACAACAACTTTATGTTCGTTGTAGTGCAATGGATATCGGCTTGGGATGAGAAATCAAAGAGCAGTGTTCGAATTCCAGTTGAGTTCGTTGCATTCCCTTACGCCGAAGTACCCTTGGGAAAGGTATGGATTCATTTTCCCTCCTTTCAGCTATCGTTAAATAGCAGAATAAATTGGCTTCTATAGCCTTGGTTGACAATCAGTTCTTTTTTCTTTGTTTCCAACGAAATCTTCCTGTCGCTCAATACTCTGCTTAGATTTATACCATATACTTCTTAAAAAGTAAGCCAACAGTCGGTCACGAAGATATGTTAAACGGGAGAACAAAAATTTATGTGGAATTGATGTTTCCCGTCCTCTCCTCCGCAATCAATCGCATGTTTCTCTTGAGCTGAAACTTGATGAAGCATCTCTATCAGAAGAATGTCCCAGGGCAGCGTTACCTCTTATAACAACTATTAAAATACACTCGTTGCAGCAAATGAATAAAATTATCCCAAGGGCAACCTTCTGGCTGCATAGATTAGAAAGAGTCCGGGGTAACTTTGACGTGGTGTAATGTTTAACAGATTTGTCTCACTAAATCAATTACGACTGAGTAGCATATCCGTTCCTCACTGGGTGCTTCTTACTTTCTGAGCCAGATCTAAGCTACTTGTGCTAGATCTAAGCTACAAATCATTTTGAGTCCTTCGACGAGGTGTAATTGTTAGCAAGCTTGATAACAGTGAATGTTGGACAATATCAACAAAGATGAAGGAAAAACTTGAAGCAGCTGAAATGTGGTTCTACAGAAGGGTGCTGCGGATATAATGGACCGAGCATGTGAGCAATGACGAGATTTTGAAAAAATGGATACGAAAAGGAAATTAATATTGAGCATCAGAAGAGACAACTAAAGTTCCTGGGACATGCAATGAGGAAGTGGGGCTTGGAGAACTTGATACTAACAGGCCAGATAGAGGGTAAAAGAGACAGGGGAAAGCAGCGGATAACATATTTGAAGGAACTGATCAGGTGGATGACGGAACGAGGGTTGCATAGTGCAACAGAAGAAAGCGTGCTAAGAGCCACCAGGGATAGGTAGATGTGGAAAGCCAAGATCGCCTACGTCCTGAAAGGATATGGCACATAAAAGAAGAATACAGATAGCAGATACAGGAAATAAAGCACAAGACCTCTTACAGGAAGTAGTTAAAGAAAGCGGAAAGGAAGGACTACATATCAACTACAAGAAAACTGAATGCATGGTAATCAGTAAAAAGACGAACCCAAAATGCCAACTACAAGTTGATGATACTAAAATAAAATAGATGCAGAAATGTAAATAACTGGGAAGTGTTCTAACAAGGACGGAAAGTGCGATACGGAGATCTGACGGCACATTGGCATGGTCAAGGATGCATTTCAGAAGGTGAGTAGGGTGTTAAGAGACAGGGAAATTTCGCTGGAAACAAAGAAGAGAGTACTGAATTGTTATGTGATGTCTGTTCTTCAATTTGGTAGCGAATGCTGGACAATTTCATCAAGGATGAAGGAAAGACTTGAAGAAATCGAAATGTGGTTCTACAGAAGGATATTGAAGATAGCATAGACAGAGTACACGAGCAATGATGTGGTGTTGGAGAAGATAGACACTAAAAGGAAGCTGATACCTAACATTAGAAAAAGGCAGCTGAAGTTTTTGGAAAATGTAGCGAGGAAGAAGCTTGGAGAATCTGATGCTCACAGGACGGATAGAGAAGAAGAGAGACTAAGGAAAGCAGTGCACGACATACCTGATGGGCTTGAACAGATAGATGGTGGAGCGGGGATTGAGTGTAATAACAGGAGAAGGTGTATTAAGAGCAACAAGGTGTAGGAGGAAGTGGAGGACCATGATCTATCGAGACATGATCGCCCAAGCGTGTATCACGTATAGCATTCTTCTCTTATCTAATTCTCCATGCATTAACTTTTTCTGGTTGATTTTGAAAGATTTCAGAGAAGTATTTCGCGTGTTTTATATTTTGCCCTTTTCGACAGCGTTTATTATGATGCAGTTCACAGTAAAATCGTTTTCTTAGAAGCCAGTGTTCTAGCGCCTATATAACATTGTTTTAGGAACTAATCGCATAACGATATAAACCAAAACTCATAACCGGGTTTCTTCGTCAGAAAGAAATCATGTCCTACCTTACAAAAACGTTTTTTTTATCAAAACATGTTAGACTTAAAATAGATAATCTAAAAACTATCAATAAAGCAGATATTTACCCTGAAATTAAGAAATAATGTTGAGCAAAATATATGCAATTGAAGCCATAAAATTGCATTCAAAATATTTAGATTTCGACATTAAATAACCCATAGAATTTGATATGCTGCTAAACAGAAACATTGAAAGCAAACAAAACTAAAGGATATGTAGAATAAACAACAGTTGACCCTAGACTTGAAGAGGTCAAGATTATAGTGATTAAGGAAGCTTCCTCTAGGTCACAGGTCTTCAAACGAGATTCGAGCGACCTGCTAGGAGTTGGTGAAAAATTCCAAGTGGTTGATGGTAGTCAAGGGATCAAAATGGGGGCCGGTGTGCGAACAACTTACATAAAAATACCGCACCCAGCCAATTTATCTTTACTAAAATCGGTCTTTTCTTCTCGAGATGGTTTAATGTAGTAACTATTCTATATTCCTTTTTTGTATCCAAAGCATTTTTGTGCAGTATATTGAGTGTCTGGTAGCATCTTTAACTATTACTTTAATAATATCTTTTAAAGACTCCGTTCTGACATTGATATATTTTTGTATGAAGCACATACTCTTTTTATACATATCCAAGAATACCTTTCCTTGTACATTTCAGAATTTTTACATTTGAGAAAATTTAGTCTTATTTTTAAACTTCTTTGCATACAAAAACTTATCAATAGGATATTAAAAGCGGTTATGCGTTACTGTTCAATTGCTTTGACTGGATTTAAAATTAGTGTATTTAATATATTTTTGCTTGATTGATTGTGGACATTTAACATAGTTTCATAAATATACTGTTCTATAAATACTTCCATGGCTTCTGCTCCAACGAACTTAAGTCACTGGTGCTTCTGCAACAAGTGTTTACTCGTGCAACCAGACTGGCAACTGGGTCTCCCCCATTCACAGTGAGATCAACCAAATGCAGAGGACAAGTCTACTCCTGAAACTTCTTTCCTCGCACTTCCCGCCTGTGGAACTCGTTTCCTTATTCTTGCTTTTCTGACGGCTACAAACTCCAGGAATTCAAATGCAAGCTCAATACTCATCTCTTAACCACTTGACCCTAGTTCTTTCCTCACCACCCTGTATATCCTTTCCTTTCTCTCCACCTCTGCAACTGTCATCACACCTGTATTCCCTCCCTTCTCTTGCTCCTTTCTAAATGGTTTGTCCTTCTCGTCACTCTCTTCTATTTAGTGCTTTTACTCTTATGTAGCCCCCTGCACATCAGTGGCGTTACCGCCTTGTTCGGGGTGATATGATCAAAAAGAAATATAGTTTTTTTGGGGGGGAATTATAAACCTGGTGATGCTGGGGGAAAAAGTTGAACCTGATCCAATTCATAAGAAAGTTGGTATAAGTGTGAATTGTGAGTAGTAGGAAATGATCGATAACGTATTGTTAGTTGTCACCTGAGGTGAAATTGGACAGGTAGATGAATGGACAGGTAAGGTATTTGTAGTAGAAGAATAGAACTTGGGTTGGTAGGAATAACTGTGGGTAGCAAGAACAAATCGATAACGTATTGTTAGTTGTCACCTGAGGTGATATTAAACAGGTAGATGAATAGACAGGCATGGTACTTGTAGTAGAATAATAGAACTTAGGTTGGTAGGAAAAAGTGTTGTGTTGTGGGTATCAAGAGCTGCACCATATCGTATTGTTAGTTGTCACATGGGGTGATATTGGGCCGAAAGATGAATAGACAAGCAAGGTATTTGTGGTAGAAAAATAAAGTTTGGGTAGCAAGAACTGAGCGATTATCTATTTATAGTTGTAACCTGAGTAAATATTGGGTCGGTAGATGGATAGACAGGGAAGGTATTTGTGGTAGAAAAATAGATTTTGGGTTTGTATGATTAAGTGTTGGTTGTGAGTAGCAAGAACTGAGCGATTACGTATTGATTGTTGTAACCTCTATAAATAATGGGCTGTTGGATGGATAGACAGGTAAGGATTGGTGGGTTTTATTTAATGCAGAACAAATGAGAGTAGTTGAAAAGAGAGTATCTAGATATGCGCCGTAGAAGAAAAGACCAATGAACTAACAAGTAAATGGGATATGGGAAGATAGCAAACGAAATAGCTCGTATTTGTTAATTGTGATTTGCTTAAGAAAAGTTAAAACAGAAATATCCTTGAAGCACTTCTGATGGTACAGTCGTTCGTACGTTTGTTGGGCGACCAATGAAAATAAGGTTTCTGACGTGTTCTCCTAAATTAACCTCTTATGTTCTATTTTGTCTAGTTAAAAAATATCAACGTTTCTATATCTACTGTACAATTTTCCCACCTTAGATTCCTATCCACATCTATCTATCTAAACTTATTTATAAATGGAACTTTGTGTGTGTGTGTCTGTGTGTGTGTGTCTGTGTCCGTTACCTAAAGACTCCGAAACGGCTGAGCCGATTTTCTTGAAAATTTACACAGGATTAGTTTTAAAGCTTTCATTACACCCGAGCAACGCTGGGCTATACTGCTAGTTTTCTATATTCCAATGTAGGTGAAGTATGCGATTCCTGCCAGAAAATACCATATGTCTGAATCAAATTAATGTCTATCAGAATCTTTTGATCTGAGAAGAGTTTAACTATAGTATTACAACTATATACTAGATTCACTCTAAGAGATAGAAAAAGTGAATTTGTACTCTGTGTAAGCCCAAATCTTCAAAAACTCAAGTGCCTAGAAGTTTGACCGAGAAGATGTCCTCAAAGTCACCAAGTACAGAATCGAGCCTCAAAGGATGTCGGTGAGTGAAAACAAGGTAATTAATTCAGCTGAAGTTAGCATATACACACATAAGACAATTGGATAAGAGAAGGTTATATACATGCATGGCCAACGAGGGAGAAAGGTAGAATTATATCGTATCGTTAAAAGATCGAATGTTAAAACAAAGACAAAGACCACATGCTACTCGATTCGGGCGACGTTAATTTGACGGAGACCAGAAGTGATTAAAACAATTACTTTACATATAAATACTGTATTCTTACGCAAGGTTACATCTATTTTACATACAAATAATCTTTCTTTTTATTTTGTTTTTTAACCAATTTTTTAAATCCTCGGAATATCATGCTGGATTCTTTAAGGAATTTCTAGGGATAACGCAGCTACTCTGCACAAACGTCTCCTATTTAGGTATCCTGCGAAAATTGGTTTGTTGGGCTGCATATTACATGTAACAAGTAATACATCATATCAATAAAGAGTGAGGTAGATACATGTCTTTGCAAATAAAATTAAAGTGTTTTAACAGAGATCGAAAAATGTAATACAGAAATCCGAAGGCGCACTGGAACAGCGAAAGTAGCCTTCCAAAAATGTTGTTAGAAAACAAAGAAAAATTGAAGAACTGTTACATAATATAGATGGCACTAAATACGGGGCAAATTCCTCACAGACGAAGAAGAGACTTGAAGCAACAGAAATATTGTTCTACATTAGAATGCTGAGAATCCCATGGAATATATGTGAGGGTAACAACGAGTTTTTAAGGAAAAAAATAAGAATACTTTTACTTGAAATCAGAAAGAGACAATTGAAATTTCTAGAGCATATAATAAGGAAGGAGGGCTTGGAGAATCTGAAAAGCAGGAAGGACATATGAAAACAGCAAACACCCTACATAACGAGCTTGTGTAAATGGTTGGTAGGACAGAGATTAGGAGAGTTAGCAAATAGACGAAGAACAACAGCTGACAAAATGTTGTGGGGAGCCATGATTGCCCACGTCCTAAAAGAACATGGTATATAGAAGAAGAAGCATAAACTCTGTTAGACAAAATTTGAACTCGGATCAATGATTCCAATTTTCAATGCAGTTTAAACATCAATTCACCATTATTTTGCCAGATTGGACGACGTGAATGCGAAATTAAATCAGGCGACTGCGCTTTTAGTTAATTCATCACTGGCGTCCTTTAATTTAAATAATCTTTTAATCTAAACTTATTTATAAATGAAACTTTGTGTGTGTGTGTAAGTGTCTGTGTGTGTGTGTGTGTGTCCGTTACTTATAGACTATGAAACGGCTGAATCGATTTTCTTGAAAGTTTACACAGTTGTACTATAAGCGTCTGCGAGTGTTCTTAGCTAGGTTTTGTGTCGAGGTACTCCCGATAAATATCGAAAATCGATAATCGAAAAAATCGGGTTATAGAAAGAGTGATCCGATTTTAATCAAATTTGATACACTCATAGACAAAGACATAAGAAACGATATTCAGAAGTTTCAAGGTTGCAGTTCTTACAATAGTGCAGAAAATCGATAATATATATATATATATATATATATATATATATATATATATATATATATAAAAGGCAAGATGATTGTGTGTGAGTCTGTTTATCTGTCTGTTTATCTGTCTGTCTTTAGGCTGAGTCTGAGCTCCAATACCATGGATTAGATTTAAAGCTTTCATTACACCCGAGCAACGCCGGGCTATACTGCTAGTTAAATTAATTTTAATGCTAATTTATCATTAATGCTTTTAGACTTTGATTTAGGAATTAATACAAGCGAGTTTTATTTCTTTGCAACTATCACCCATTTCATATCTTGCGGAATCGCTACTAATTAATCTTTAATTAGCAGTGCAGGTTTTTGACAAATATTCTTTCGGTGACGCTTTGGTTGATGTGCCAGTAGCGAGGTAACCTTTTCAGCTGTAGCGGCCACAGATCTATTTCCTTTCGCGAATCAGTGCCCCCGACGGGAGATTCGGTCACTCACTAACCAATCAACTGGCAGAGCGCATTAATTCCTTCTTCCTCTCTAGAACTATTTTCCTAGTCCATTTTGGTAGAACGGACAAAAGGCAGAGAGCCATGAGCCAGCGGTAGAAACAGACGTCTCTCTCACATCGCTGCCACTGATTCCCCTTGGAACCCGTCTCTCTCACATCGCTGCCACTGATTCCCCTTGGAACCCGTCTCTCTCTCATCGCTGCCACTGATTCCCCTTGGAACCATTTCGCTGAAGAAGACGCTGCCACTAGTTTCGCACACTCTTCCTACAAACCAAGTACCAGCCTACCTACCAGCGAACCTAATGGACACTTATACACTATCACTCCTGTACGCCTACTAAGAGAATAAACCATTCTTTGTTGTTGTTTTTAAAAGGAAGTTTCGTAATTCATTTGTGTTGCCTAAAAATATAGTGTTGGAGAAATTAATCATTTCCAAATAATCTATACAGCCATTAATCGTACATCGAGGGCAGGTAAAATCCATGTGTATGCAAGCTACACCCACAAAAGCGTTGGACCTTGAAATTAACCGATATTTAACCTCTATTTGTACTTATAAAGTTTTCACTTGTAGCGATAATAAATTAATTAAATCAACTCTTTTCACTTTTACAAAAAATCACAACGATGTGTGAAATCGTGGTTTGCCCAAATAGAAAAAGGATTGACCATGTGCTTCGAAACCAGATTTCGCAAGTAGGTGTTAAAATGAATTTTGACCAATTGGAGCGACTTGTAAGACTTGAAAGGACTTCGCGATCCAGTGTGAAATTCAAAAGAACTATATAAATGACCTCGGCGTCAGTCAAGAGTCAGCGATGGGAGCAGCGAAAGAGAAAGACACACATCAAAAATGTAACTTCAAATTTCAAGCGACCCGGACATTGTCCTCGTTCTCTTTCTCTTTCTCTTTCTCCTTATCTATTTCAACAATTACTACTAGAACATTTTGTACGAACTCTACTCTTAACTTCTTAATGTTTCTAATTGAACATTAACTCCTACAACTTATGTTATTCTTTCCTATTAATAAATTTCTATTTTAACATGAAAAATGTATATTTTATCATTCCACAATTCTACACATCCCATCCTGCCGACAACCAACCTTCTGATAACGATGAAAACCTTCTGATAATAATTCTGATGATGATATATTCTGCATAATCCTGTAAGCTACAGGGAGTTTGGTTATCTGGCACAAGGCCGAATCAAAGAAAAATTAACGAACTCCCTCCGCTACACACTCACGCTCTATTTAAAAGTTTATCGACAGTTGTGAAAACCGAAATACTTGTTAACGCGTAGCAAGAATCAAGACAATAGATCCATTTACTTAGTTTAGTAGACCTTCTCATTAATGCTTTTTGTTAGATGATATTAAGAACGTTTAATTTTAAATTTATTTAAAATGACAGCTTTTGATTGAATTTTTCTTTTAATAGGTTTCACCCCATACAAAACAATAAGCTACTAAGACACAAGGGGCTATTGGGCGTAAAATAATTAGGGAGAGAAACATTAATAATGAGCGGGAAGAGAAATGAGTAATCAAGAGGAGAGTAGATATCGATTGACATTGCGCTTAAATTTTTGCAAATTAAAGTTGGTTGATAAACGTGGAGTCGGAAGGGAGTTTTATAAGAGAAAAGTGCAAGAAAAGCATAGAATTTTATAGGCATCTACGCAGACGGCACCGCCATTTACTCCCGCATCAGTAAGAAATCTGGCGAGGCGGACAAACATAACCTCGCTGCTGATCTTGAGAAGGACCTTCACTCAGTGGTGGACTGGGGTAAGAAGTGGCTCGTAAATTTCAACGATTCTAAAACGAAACACCTACCTGTCAACCATCACTGGCAATCTCTCCTGCCACCCATAAGCAAGGACTAAGCAAGTCTGCAATACACTGCGCCTCCTCAGCTTTACCGTATCTTTCGACCTCAAGTGGAATAATTACATTGAATCAATAGCTAAACCCACTACTAGGAAGGTTGGGTCACTGTGTCGAGCAAGGAAGTTTTTCTGCCTGAATCCATTTTGAATATATACAAATCAACCATCCGACCGTGCATGGAATATTGTTGTCATATCTGGTCAGGCGTCTCTGCTGTTCTTAGTGTTCTCGACAGGCTCCAGAGGAGAATCTGTAATGTGTTTGGTTCCGACCTGTCAGCTCGACTCCAGCCACTTTCTCATCGTCGGGATTTGGCTTCCCTCTGTCTCTGCTATAAATATTTTCATGGCTTCTGCCCTGACAAACTTAGCTCATAGGGCCCCCTCCACAAGAATTTACACGGGCAACCAGACTGGCAACAAGGTCCCACCCTTTTACAGTTAGATCAACCAAATGCAGGTGACAATTCTATTCCATCAGCTTCTTTTATCGCGCTTCCTGCCTGTAGAACTCCCTTCCATATACTTGCTTACCTGACGATTATAACCTCCAGGAATTTAAATGTAAAGTCAATTCTCATCTCGTATCCACTTAACTCAAGCACTTTCCACATCACCCCGTGTATCTTGTTCTTTTCCTTTCTCTCTACCTTCGCAACTGTCTTCACTCCTGTGTTCACACTCTTCTCTTGCCCTTTCTCTTTCACTCTCTGTAACTGGTTCGTCTTTGTCTTCACTCTCCTCCTGCCTAATACTTTAACTCTCTTATGTAATTCTCCGCACATCAGTGGCGTTAACGCCTTGTTTGGGGTGAAATGATTAAAAAAGTGTAATTTCTTGAGATCTCGACGTCAGTCTGGTACTGCGCTTCAATTAAAAAAATCTTGGTATCATAGTGAGGAGCCATCTGAACAATTACCATGAGTGTATTTATAGAAAAAGCACAGCAAGGCAACCTTACGTTGGTAGGAAAGTGACTGAAACCGAACCGCCAGATAAGGACAGATAATATTGATTCTTCTTTGGATTTTATCGCAGAACTCAAAGTAAACAGCAGAGGCACCGAGTCATATGTGACAGCAATATTCTAAGCATGTATGAATGGTAGACATGCATAATAGGTTCTGGAAAGAAAAAAATGTATCGTACGACGCAGTGAACCAAATTTTTTAGCAGATGACCTAGCAATAGAGTCAATATAGTTTTTCCACTTCATGCCAGCTGAGAAGACGTAACAAATATTTCTCCTGGAAATTTGTGACAGATGTCATATCGGTGTATGTGTGTGTGTGTGTGTGTGTGTGTGTGTGTGTGTGTGTGTGTGTGTGTGTGTGTGTTTAATTGTAGAAAATAGTGTATTTTCCCTGCTGATTCTAACATTGAAGATAAACACCATTTCTGTTGTAGGATGCTTTTTTTTTATTTTAATAAAAGTGAAAATACGTAAACGCAAAAGGTGAGCGGTTTATAGAGGGGATACATGATCGGTCACCTCAAAAGTGCTTTAAAAAATTCAATTTGAAAGATTTTACATGGAACGTTGATACAAAGTCAAGTGGATCACTCATGAATCTTCATATTCTGCGGGACTTATAATTGAGGCAAGACCAAGTGTGGTTGTAGGGTTGTTGTGAGTATGAGGACCTTAAGTAATCTTTCCACTTATGTCAGTGACATGCTAATGTCTGAGTTCCTATGAAGAAACTTCTAGTCTCCTCAGTGACGTTGTCAACTCATTTTTGTGTCTGTCAACCTTTCCTTCTTTTACTGAAGGTGGTACTTCGTAGAATGGCAGTGAAATAGTGTTGGCTTTTCAGACATGTCTCCGATTCCCCAGAAATGACACTTTGTAGAATAGACACTGGAGAAGATTTTTTTCCAGACTATTGCAATCTTAACCGCTTCAACGGCTTACAGGCACATCACATTGAAACGCTGGTTTACGTGCGATCAGCGGATAGAAGCAACGTCGAGCCTGGTCAAATCGTTTGGCAATGCCAGCTGTTGTAAGCTTTGATGTGTTGGCGGTGTAATAGATGATGACTCGGATTCGTTAATCGAAAAGCTGAGTTTCAATTCCTGTTGATTTCGTTATATTCACTTACGCGCAAACACACTTGGGAAAGGTATGAATCCACCGTTTCTACTCACAGCAATGTGATAATTAGTGAGACTTGTATGTTTAAAATATTATCTAAAAAACTATTTACTACCTAAAATATTTTCTGGCTTTAAATATCCTGCAACGGGTTGAGAAGTCGCAGAAAAGAAATAAAAAAGATTGTAACATGTCAAAAACATTTCAATTTCCTCTTATTTTTGGGTAGTTTATTTTTATTGACCTTTTTTTTGTCTGATATTGTTAATATTGATTATGTGCTCTTCTAATGTACAAACTACTGGTCTGATATTGTTGACGGTGGTTATGTGGTATTCTAAAGAACATGTTTCGTGTCTGATATTATTGACGGTGGTTATGTGGTTCTCTAATGTAATTGTGTCTGGTCTGATATTGTTGACGGTGGTAATATGGTTTTCTAAAGAACCTGTTTCTTGTCTGATATTGTTGACGGTGGTAATGTGGTTTTCTACAGAACCTGTTTCTTGTCTGATATTGTTGACAGTGGTTATATGGCTTTCTAAAAAAACAGTTTCTTGTCTGTTATTGTTGACAGCGGTTATATGGTTTTCTAAAGAAACTTTTTCTTGTCTGATATTGTTGACAGTGGTTATGTGGTTTTCTAGAGAAACTGTTTATTGTCTGTTATTGTTGACAGTGGTTATATGGTTTTCTAAACAAACTTTTTCTTGTCATTTATTGTTGACAGTGGTTATATGGTTTTCTAAAGAAACTTTTTTTTTCTGATATTGTTGACAGTGGCTATGTGGTTTTCTAGAGAAACTATTTCTTATCTGACATTGTTGACGTTGGTAATGTGATTTTCTAAAGAAACTTTTTCTTGTCTGATATTGTTGACAGTGGTTATTTGGTTTTCTAGAGAAACTTTTATTGTCTGATATTGTTGACGGTGGTAATGTGGTTTTCTAAAGAAACTTTTTCTTGTCTGATATTGTTGACAGTGGTTATATGGTTTTCTGAAGAAACTTTTTCTTGTCAGATATTGTTGACAGTGGTTATGTGGTTTTGTAAAGAAACTTTTTCTTGTCTGATATTGTTGACAGTGGTTATGTGGTTTTCTAGAGAAATTGTTTCGTGTCTGATATTGTTGACGGTGGTAATGTGGTTTTCTACAGAAACTGTTTCTTGTCTGATATTTTTGAAAATGGTTATATGGTTTTCTAAAGAAACTTTTTCTTGTCTGATATTTTTGACTGTTGTAATACGGTTTTCTAAAGAACGTGTTTTTTCTCTGATATTGCTGACGGTGAAAATGTAGTTTTCTAAAGAAACTGTTTCTTGTCTGATATTGTTGACGGTGGTAATGTGGTTTTCTAAAGAACCTTTTTCTCGTCTGACAATGTTGACAGTGGTTATGTGGTTTTCTAGAGAAACTGTTTCTTGTCAGATATTGTGGACGCCGGTAAAATGGTTGTCTAAGAAACTTTTTCTTGTCTGATATTGTTGACGATGGTAATGTGGTTTTCTAAAGAAACTGTTTCTTGTCTGATATTGTTGACAGCGGTTATATGGTTTTGTAAAGAAACTTTTTCTTGTCTGATATTGTTGACAGTGGTTATGTGATTTTCTAGAGAAACTCTTTCTTGTCCGATATTGTTGACGGTGGTAATATGGTTTTCTAAAGAAACTGTTTCTTGTCCGATATTGGTAAAAGTGGTTATATGGTTTTCTAACGAAACTTTTTCTTGTCTGATATTGTAGACAGTGGTTATATGGTTTTCTAAAGAAACTGTTTCTCGTCTGATATTGTTGACGGTGGTAATATGGTTTTCTAAAGAACCTGTTTCTTGTCTGATATTGTTGACGGTGGTAATGTGGTTTTCTAAAGAGACTGTTTCTTGTCTGATATTGTTGAGGTGGTAATGTGGTTTTCTAAAGAAACTGTTTCTTGTCTGATATTGTTGACAGTACTTATATGGTTTTCTAAAGGAAATTTTTCTTGTCTGATATTGTTGACAGTGGTAATATGGTTTTCTAAAGAACCTGTTTCTTGTCTGATATTGTTGACGGTGGTAATGTGGTTTTCTACAGAACCTGTTTCTTGACTGATATTGTTGACAGTGGTTATGTGGTTTTCTAGAGAACCTGTTTCTTGTCTCATCTTGTTGACAGTGGTTATCTGGTTTTCTAGAGAAACTGTTTCTTGTCTGTTATTGTTGACAGTGGTTATATGGTTTTCTAAAGAAACTTTTTGTTGTCTGTTATTGTTGACAGTGGTTACATGGTTTTCTAAAGAAACTTTTTTTTCTGATATTGTTGACAGTGGCTATGTGGATTTCTAGAGAAACTATTTCTTATTTGATATTGTTGACGTTGGTAATGTGGTTTTCTAATGAAAGTTATTCTTGTCTGATATTGTTGACAGTGGTTATTTGGTTTTCTAGAGAAACTGTTTCTTGTCTGATATTGTTAACAGTGGTTATATGGTTCTCTAAATAAACTTTTTCTTGTCTGATAATGTTGACAGTGGTTATGTGGTTTTCTAGAGAAGCTGTTTCTTGTCTGATATTGTTGAGAATGGTAATGTGTTTTTCGAAAGAAACTGTTTCTTGTCTTATAATGTTGACAGTGGTTATATGGTTTTCTAAAAAAACTTTTTCTTGTCTGATAATGTTGACAGTGGTTTTGTGGTTTTCTAGAGAAACACTTACTTGTCTGATATTGCTGACGGTGGTAATGTTGTTTTTAAAGAAACTTTTGCTTGTCTGATATTGTTGACAGTGTTTATATGGTTTTCTAAAGAAACTTTTTTTTTCTGATATTGTTGACGATGGTAATGTGGTTTTCTAAAGAAACTGTATCTTGTCTGATATTGTTGACAGTGGTTATATGGTTTTCTGAAAAATCTTTTTCTTGTCTGATATTGTTGACAGTGGTTATATGGTTTCCTAAAGAAACTGTTTCTTGTCAGATATTGTTGACAGTGGTTATGTGGTTTTCTAAAGAAACTTTTTCTTGGCTGATATTGTAGACAGTGATTATATGGTTTTCTAAATAAACTGTTTCTTGTCTGATATTGTTGACGGTGGTAATGTGGTTTCCTAAAGAAACTGTTTCTTGTCAGATATTGTTGACAGTGGTTATATGGTTCTCTAAAGAAATTTTTTCTTGTATGATATTGTTGACGGGGGTAATGTGGTTTTCTAAAGAAACTGTTTCTTTCCGATCTTGTTGACGGTGCTAATATGGTTTTCTAAAGAACCTGTTTCTTGTCGGATATTGTTGAAAATGGGAATGTGGTTTTCGAAAGAAACTGTTTCTTGTCTGATATTGTTGACAGTGGTTATATGGTTTTCTAAAGAAGATTTTTCTTGTCTGATATTTTTGACGGTGGTAATATGGTTTTCTAAAGAACCTGTTTCCTCTCTGATAGTGTTGACGGTGGTAATGTGGTTTTTTAAAGAAACTGTTTCTTGTCTGATATTGTTGACAGTGGTTATATGGTTTTCTGAAGAAACTTTTTCTTGTCTGATATTGTTGACAGTGTTTATATGGTTTTCTAAAGAACCTTTTTATTGTCTGATAATGTTGACTGTGGTTATATGGTTTTCTAGAGAAACACTTTCTTGTCTGATATTATTGACGGTGCTAATGCTGTTTTTAAAGAAACTGTGTCTTGTCTGATATTGTTGACAGTGGTTATATGGTTTTCTAAAGAAACTTTTTCTTGTCTGATATTGTTGACAGTGGTTATGTGGTTTTCTAGAGAAACTATTTCTTGTCTGATATTGTTGACGGTGGTAATGTGGTTTTCTAAAGAAACTGTTTCTTGTCTGATATTTTTGCAATGGTTATATGGTTTTCTAAAGAAACTTTTTCTTGTCTGATATTGTTGACTGTGGTAATACAGTTTTCTAAAGAACGTGTTTCTTCTCTGATATTGTTGACGGTGAAAATGTAGTTTTCTAAAGAAACTGTTTCTTGTCCGAAATTCTTGACGGTGGCAATATGGTTTTCTAAAGAAAATGTTTCTTGTCCGATATTGTTAAAAGTGGTTATATGGTTTTCTAAAGAAACTTTTTCTTGTCTGATATTGTAGACAGTGGTTATATGGTTTTCTAAAGAAACTGTTTCTTGTCTGTTATTGTTGACGATGGTAATGTGGTTTTCTAAAGAAACTGTTCCTTGTCTGATATTGTTGACAGTGGTTATATGGTTTTCTAGAGAAACTGTTTCTTGTCTGATATTGTTGACAGTGGTTATGTGGTTTTCTAGAGAAACTCTTTCTTGTCCGAAATTCTTGACGGTGGTAATATGGTTTTCTAAAGAAACTGTTTCTTGTCCGATATTGTTAAAAGTGGTTATATGGTTTTCTAAAGAAACTGTTTTTTGTCTGTTATTGTTGACGGTGGTAATATGGTTTTCTAAAGAACATGTTTCTTGTCTGATATTGTTGACGGTGGTAATGTAGTTTTCTAAAGAAACTGCCTCTAGTCTGATATTGTTGAGGTGGTAATGTGGTTTTGTAAAGAAACTGCTTATTGTCTGATATTGTTGACAGTGCTTATTTGGTATTCTAAAGGAAATTTTTCTTATCTGATATTGTTGACAGTGGTCATGTGGTTTTCTAGAGAAACTGTTCCTTGTCTGATATTGTTGACAGTGTTTATGTGGTTTTCTAGAGAAACTGTTCCTTGTCTGATATTGTTGAGGGTGATAATATGGTTTTCTAAAGAAACTGTTTCTTGTCCGATATTGTTGAAAGTGGTTATATGGTTTTCTAAAAAACTTTTCTTGTCTGATATTGTTGACGGTGGTAATTTGGTTTTCTAAAGAAACTGTTTCCTGTCTGATATTGTTGACAGTGGTTATATGGTTTTCTAAAGAAACTTTTTCTTGTCTGATATTGTTGACGGTGGTAATGTGGTTTTCTAAAGAAACTGTTTCTTGTCTGATATTGTTGACGGTGGTAATATGGTTTTCTAAAAAACCTCTTTCTTTTCGGATATTGTTGACAATGGTTATGTGGTTTTATAAAGAAACTGTTTCTTGTCTGATAATGTTGACAGTGGTTTTGTGGTTTTCTAGAGAAACACTTACTTGTCTGATATTGCTGACGGTGGTAATGTTGTTTTTAAAGAAACTTTTGCTTGTCTGATATTGTTGACAGTGTTTATATGGTTTTCTAAAGAAACTTTTTTTTCTGATATTGTTGACGATGGTAATGTGGTTTTCTAAAGAAACTGTATCTTGTCTGATATTGTTGACAGTGGTTATATGGTTTTCTGAAAAATCTTTTTCTTGTCTGATATTGTTGACAGTGGTTATGTGGTTTTCTAAAGAAACTTTTTCTTGGCTGATATTGTAGACAGTGATTATATGGTTTTCTAAATAAACTGTTTCTTGTCTGATATTGTTGACGGTGGTAATGTGGTTTCCTAAAGAAACTGTTTCTTGTCAGATATTGTTGACAGTGGTTATATGGTTCTCTAAAGAAATTTTTTCTTGTATGATATTGTTGACGGGGGTAATGTGGTTTTCTAAAGAAACTGTTTCTTTCCGATCTTGTTGACGGTGCTAATATGGTTTTCTAAAGAACCTGTTTCTTGTCGGATATTGTTGAAAATGGGAATGTGGTTTTCGAAAGAAACTTTTCCTTGTCTGATATTGTTGACAGTGGTTATATGGTTTTCTAAAGAAGATTTTTCTTGTCTGATATTTTTGACGGTGGTAATATGGTTTTCTAAAGAACCTGTTTCCTCTCTGATAGTGTTGACGGTGGTAATGTGGTTTTTTAAAGAAACTGTTTCTTGTCTGATATTGTTGACAGTGGTTATATGGTTTTCTGAAGAAACTTTTTCTCGTCTGATATTGTTGACAGTGTTTATATGGTTTTCTAAAGAACCTTTTTATTGTCTGATAATGTTGACTGTGGTTATATGGTTTTCTAGAGAAACACTTTCTTGTCTGATATTATTGACGGTGCTAATGCTGTTTTTAAAGAAACTGTGTCTTGTCTGATATTGTTGACAGTGGTTATATGGTTTTCTAAAGAAACTTTTTCTTGTCTGATATTGTTGACAGTGGTTATGTGGTTTTCTAGAGAAACTGTTTCTTGTCTGATATTGTTGACGGTGGTAATGTGGTTTTCTAAAGAAACTGTTTCTTGTCTGATATTTTTGCAATGGTTATATGGTTTTCTAAAGAAACTTTTTCTTGTCTGATATTGTTGACTGTGGTAATACAGTTTTCTAAAGAACGTGTTTCTTCTCTGATATTGTTGACGGTGAAAATGTAGTTTTCTAAAGAAACTGTTTCTTGTCTGATAATGTTGACAGTGGTTACATGGTTTTCTAAAGAACCTTTTTTTCGTCTGACATTGTTGACAGTGGTTATGTGGTTTTCTAGAGAACCTGTTTCTAGTCTGATATTGTTGACGGTGGTAGTATGGTTTTCTAAAGAAACTTTTTCTTGTCCGAAATTCTTGACGGTGGCAATATGGTTTTCTAAAGAAAATGTTTCTTGTCCGATATTGTTAAAAGTGGTTATATGGTTTTCTAAAGAAACTTTTTCTTGTCTGATATTGTAGACAGTGGTTATATGGTTTTCTAAAGAAACTGTTTCTTGTCTGTTATTGTTGACGTTGGTAATGTGGTTTTCTAAAGAAACTGTTCCTTGTCTGATATTGTTGACAGTGGTTATATGGTTTTCTAGAGAAACTGTTTCTTGTCTGATATTGTTGACAGTGGTTATGTGGTTTTCTAGAGAAACTCTTTCTTGTCCGAAATTCTTGACGGTGGTAATATGGTTTTCTAAAGAAACTGTTTCTTGTCCGATATTGTTAAAAGTGGTTATATGGTTTTCTAAAGAAACTTTTTCTTGTCTGATATTGTAGACAGTGGTTATATGGTTTTCTAAAGAAACTGTTTTTTGTCTGTTATTGTTGACGGTGGTAATATGGTTTTCTAAAGAACATGTTTCTTGTCTGATATTGTTGACGGTGGTAATGTAGTTTTCTAAAGAAACTGCCTCTAGTCTGATATTGTTGAGGTGGTAATGTGGTTTTGTAAAGAAACTGCTTATTGTCTGATATTGTTGACAGTGCTTATTTGGTATTCTAAAGGAAATTTTTCTTATCTGATATTGTTGACAGTGGTTATGTGGTTTTCTAGAGAAACTGTTCCTTGTCTGATATTGTTGACAGTGTTTATGTGGTTTTCTAGAGAAACTGTTCCTTGTCTGATATTGTTGAGGGTGATAATATGGTTTTCTAAAGAAACTGTTTTTTGTCCGATATTGTTGAAAGTGGTTATATGGTTTTCTAAAAAAACTTTTCTTGTCTGATATTGTTGACGGTGGTAATTTGGTTTTCTAAAGAAACTGTTTCCTGTCTGATATTGTTGACAGTGGTTATATGGTTTTCTAAAGAAACTTCTTCTTGTCTGATATTGTTGACGGTGGTAATGTGGTTTTCTAAAGAAACTGTTTCTTGTCTGATATTGTTGACGGTGGTAATATGGTTTTCTAAAAACCTCTTTCTTTTCGGATATTGTTGACAATGGTTATGTGGTTTTATAAAGAAACTGTTTCTTGTCTGATATTTTTGACAGTGGTTATATTGTTTTCTAAAGAAACTTTTTCTTGTCTGATATTTTTGACGGTGGTAATGTGGTTTTCTAAAGAAACTGTTTCTTGTCTGATATTCTTGACAGTGGTTATATGGTTTTCTAAAGAAACTTTTTCTTGTCTGATAATGTTGACAGTGCTTATGCGGTGTTCTAGAGAAACACTTTCTTGTCTGATATTGTTGACGGTGGCAATGTTGTTTTTAAAGAAACTGTTTCTTGTCTGATATTCTTGACAGTGGTTATATGGTTTTCTAAAGAAACTTTTTCTTATCTGATATTGTTGACAAAGATTATATGGTTTTCTAAAGAAACTTTTTCTTTTCTGATATTGTTGACGATGGTAATGTGGTTTTCTAAAGAAACTTTTTCTTGTCTGATATTGTTGACAGTGGTTATATGCTTTTGTAAAGAAACTCTATCTTGTCTGATATTGTTGACAGTGGTTATGTGGTTTTCTAGAGAAACTGTTTCTTGTCTGATATTGTTGACGGTGGTAATGTGGTTTTCTAAAGAAATTGTTTCTTGTCTGATATTTTTGCAATGGTTATATGGTTTTCTAAAGAAACTTTTTCTTGTCTGATATTGTTGACTGTGGTAATACAGTTTTCTAAAGAACGTGTTTCTTCTCTGATATTGTTGACGGTGAAAATATAGTTTTCTAAAGAAACTGTTTCTTGTCTGATAATGTTGACAGTGGTTACATGGTTTTCTAAAGAACCTTTTTTTCGTCTGACATTGTTGACAGTGGTTATGTGGTTTTCTAGAGAACCTGTTTCTAGTCTGATATTGTTGACGGTGGTAATATGGTTTTCTAAAGAAACTTTTTCTTGTCTGATATTGTTGACGATGGTAATGTGGTTTTCTAAAGAAACTGTTCTTTTTCTGATATTGTTGACAGTGGTTATATGGTTTTCTAGAGAAACTGTTTCTTGTCTGATATTGTTGACAGTGGTTATGTGGTTTTCTAGAGAAACTCTTTCTTGTCCGAAATTCTTGACGGTGGTAATATGGTTTTCTAAAGAAATTGTTTCTTGTCCGATATTGTTAAAAGTGGTTATATGGTTTTCTAAAGAAACCTTTTCTTGTCTGATATTGTAGACAGTGGTTATATGGTTTTCTAAAGAAACTGTTTCTTGTCTGTTATTGTTGACGGTGGTAATATGGTTTTCTAAAAAACCTGTTTCTCTTCGGATATTGTTGACAATGGTTATGTGGTTTTATAAAGAAACTGTTTCTTGTCTGATATTGTTGACGGTGGTAATATGGTTTTCTGAAAAACCTGTTTCTCTTCGGATATTGTTGACAATGGTTATGTGGTTTTATAAAGAAACTGTTTCTTGTCTGATATTCTTGACAGTGGTTATATTGTTTTCTAAAGAAACTTTTTCTTGTCTGATATTTTTGACGGTGGTAATATGGTTTCTATAGAACCTGTTTCTTGTCTGATGTTGTTGACGGTGGTAATTTGGTATTCTATAGAACCTGTTTCTTGTCTGATATTGTTGACAGTGGCTATATGGTTTTCTAAAGAAACTGTTTCTTGTCTGATATTGTTGACGGTGGTTATGTGGTTTTCTAACGAACCTGTTTCTGGTCTGATATTGTTGACGGTGGTAATATGGTTTTCTAAAGAACCTGTTTCTTGTCTGATATTGTTGACGGTGGTAATGTGGTTTTCTAAAGAAACTGTTTCTTGTCTGATATTGTTGACAGTGGTTATATGGTTTTCTGAAGAAACTTTTTCTTGTCTAATATTGTTGACAGTGGTTATATGGTTTTATAAAGGAACTTTTTCTTGTCTGATATTGTTTACAGTGGTTATGTGGTTGTCTAGAGAAACTGTTTCTTGTCTGATATTGTTGACGGTGGTAATGTGGTTTTTAAAGAAACTGTTTCTTGTCTGATATTCTTGACAGTGGTTATATGGTTTTCTAAAGAAACTTTTTCTTTTCTGATATTGTTGACAATGATTATATGGTTTTCTAAAGAAACTTTTTCTTTTCTGATATTGTTGACAGTGGTTATATGGTTTTCTGAAGGAATTTTGCTTGTCTGATATCGTTGACAGTGGTTATATGGTTATCTGAAGAAACTTTATCTTGTCTGATATTGTAGACTGTGTTTAAATGGTTTTCTAAAGAAACTGTTTCTTGTCTGATATTGTTGACAGTGACTATATGTTTTTCTAAAAGATTTTCTTGTCTGATATTCTTGACAGCGGTTATGTGGTTTTCTAAAGAACCTGTTACTTGTCTGATATTGTTGACGGTGGTAATATGGTTTTCTAAAGAACCTGTTTCTTGTCTGATATTGTTGACGGTGTTATTGTGGTTTTCTAAAAAAACTGCTTCTTGTCTGATATTGTTGACGGTGGTAATGTGGTTTTCTAAAGAGACTGTTTCTTGTCTGATATTGTTGACAGTGCTTATATGGTTTTATAAAGGAACTTTTTCTTGTCTGATATTGTTTACAGTGGTTATGTGGTTGTCTAGAGAAACTGTTTCTTGTCTGATATTGTTGACGGTGGTAATGTGGTTTTCTAAAGAAACTTTTTCTTGTCTGATATTGTTGACGGTGGTAACATGGTTTTCTAAAGAACCTGTTTCTTGTCTGATATTGTTGACGATGGTAATATAGTTTTCTAAATAAACTGTTTCTTGTCTGATATTGTCGACAGTGGTAATATAGTTTTCTGAAGAAACTTTTTCTCGTCTGATATTGTTGACAGTGATTATATGGTTTTCTAAAGAAACTTTTTCTTATCTGATATTGTTGACAGTGGTTATATGGTTTTCTAGAGAACCTGTTTCTTGTCTGATATTTTTGACGGTGGTAAGGTGGTTTTCTAAAGAAACTGTTTTTTGTCCGATTTTGTTGACAGTGGTTATATGGTTTTCTAAAGAAACTTTTTCTTGTCTGATATTGTTGACAGTGGTTATATGGTTTTCTAAAGAAACTTTTTCTTGTCTGATATTGTTGATAGTGGCTATATGCTTTTCTGAAGAAACTTTTTTTTGTCTGATATTGTTGACAGGGTTTATATGGTTTTCTACAGAAACTTTTTCTTGTCTGATAATGTTGACAGTGGTTATGTGGTGTTCTACAGAAACACTTTCTTGTCTGATCTTGTTGACGGTGGTAATGTTGTTTTTAAAGAAACTGTTTCTTGTCTGATATTGTTGACAGTGTTTATATGGTTTTCTAAAGAAACTTTTCTTTTTCTTATATTGTTGACGATGGTAATGTGGTTTTCTAAAGAAACTGTATCTTGTATGATATTGTTGACAGTGGTTATATGGTTTTCTAAAGAAACTTTTTCCTGTCCGACATTGTTGAAAGTGGTTATATGGTTTTCTAATAAAACTTTTTCTTGTCTGATATTGTTGACAGTGGCAATGTGGTTTTCTAAAGAAACTTTTTCTTGTCTGATATTGTTGACAGTGATTATATGGTTTTCTAAAGAAACTTTTTCTTGTCTGATATTGTTGACAGTGGTTATATGGTTTTCTAGAGAACCTGTTTCTTGTCTGATATTTTTGACGGTAGTAAGGTGGTTTTCTAAAAAAACTGTTTTTTGTCCGATTTTGTTGACAGTGGTTATATGGTTTTCTAAAGAAACTTTTTCTTGTCTGATATTGTTGACAGTGGTTATATGGTTTTCTAAAGAAACTTTTTCTTGTCTGATATTGTTGACGGTGGTAATATGCTTTTTTATAGAACCTGTTTGTTGTCTGATGTTGTTGACGGTATTAATGTGGTTTTCTATGGAACCTGTTTCTTGACTGATATTGTTGACGGTGGTAATCTTGTTTTCTGAAGAAACTTTTGCTTGTCTGATATTGTTGACAGTGGTTATGTGGTTTTCTAGAGAAACTGTTTCTTATCTGATATTGTTGACGATGGTAATATGGTTTTCTAAAGAAACTGTTTTTTGTCCGATATTGTTGACAGTGGTAATATGGTTTTCTAATGAAACTTTTTCTTGTCTGATATTGTTGACAGTGGCAATGTGGTTTTCTAAAGAAACTTTTTCTTGTCTGATATTGTTGACAGTGATTATATGGTTTTCTAAAGAATCTTTTTCTTGTCCGATATTGTTGACAGTGGTAATATGGTTTTCTAAAGAAACTTTTTCTTTTCTTATATTGTTGACGATGGTAATGTGGTTTTCTAAAGAAACTGTATCTTGTCTGATATTGTTGACAGTGGTTATATGGTTTTCTAAAGAAACTGTTTCTTGTCCGATATTGTTGAAAGTGGTTATATGGTTTTCTAATGAAACTTTTTCTTGTCTGATATTGTTGACAGTGGCAATGTGGTTTTCTAAAGAAACTTTTTCTTGTCAGATATTGTTGACAGTGATTATATGTTTTTCTAAAGAAACATTTTCTTGTCTGATATTGTTGACAGTGGTTATATGGTTTTCTAGAGAACCTGTATCTTGTCTGATATTTTTGACGGTGGTAAGGTGGTTTTCTAAAGAAACTTTTTCTTGTCTGATATTGTTGACAGTGGTTATATGGTTTTCTAGAGAACCTGTTACTTGTCTGATATGTTTGACGGTGGTAAGGTGGTTTTCTAAAGAAACTGTTTTTTGTCCTATTTTGTTGAGAGTGGTTATATGGTTTTCTAAAGAAACTTTTTCTTGTCTGATATTTTTGACAGTGGCTATATGGTTTTCTAAAGAAACTTTTTCTTGTCTGATATTGTTGACGGTGGTAATATGGTTTTCTATAGAACCTGTTTGTCGTCTGATGTTGTTGACGGTGGTAATGTGGTTTTCTATAGAACCTGTTTCTTGACTGATATTGTTGACGGTGGTAATGTTGTATTCTGAAGAAACTTTTGCTAGTCTGATATTGTTGACAGTGGTTATGTGGTTTTCTAGAGAAACTGTTTCTTGTCTGATATTGTTGACGATGGTAATATGGTTTTCTAAAGAAACTGTTTTTTTACCGATATTGTTGACAGTGATTATATGGTTTTCTAGAGAAACTGTTTCTTGTCTGATATTGTTGACGGTGGTAATGTGGATTTCTAAAGAAACTGTTTCTTGTCTGATATTGTTGACTGTGGTTATATGTTTTTCTGAAGAAACTTTTTCTTGTCTGATATTGTTGACAGTGGTTATATGGTTTTCTAGAGAAACTGTTTCTTGTCTGATAGTGTTGACGGTGGTAATA
>JBBBDQ010002376.1:0-91601 GCA_037127315.1 Ascarosepion bandense
AAGGGTCAATGAGGTTAGGGGAGAAAGAGTTTATTGGGTAGAATTAGTGATCATAAACCCAAACATACCCACCCACATCCCCACAAATACATATACAAATATATACATATAAATACATACACATACATGCATACACACATATACAAACATATATACATATACATATGTATATATATATATATATACACACATAAACTTCACCCAACTGATCCTACCAAATGCAGATAAGAAGCTTCCAAGTATGTATATTTGACTTTGGTGCCGATGTTGATGCATGGCCGGGCTTACCCTATGATCTTCTTCACTTAGGATTATTGTAGTGTCTCCACTTTTCATTGCTAGTTAAGATATGATGCAAAAACCTTTCCTTTTCTGCTACTGAAGCAGTTGTTCACATGTGACAAGATGCCATTCAATGTCTCCCAGCTTTAACTTGAACAGCACCCAATGTCCTTGCATTTGAATCATTCTTAATGCTTTAAAACATTTTGATACTGTTGTGTGATCAACTCCTAATGATTCTGTTAGTTTAGCTTGTACCTGAGATGAGTTTTCATGAAGTATTGCCTCCAATTCTTTGTCTTCAAACTGTTTGGTGCGCCAGAGAATTCTTTATCTTCAACATCAAAATCATTATTTCTGAAGTGTCTAAACCAATCACTGCATGTTGTTTCTGACAGAACATGTAAGTCAACAAAAATTCTGTGAGTTTCAGCTGTATTTGATAAAGTAGTGCAGTAAAATTCCCCACAAATATACTTTCTCTGGCATGAAATCTGACATGTTTAATGGTATGAAAAACAAAGTTGTTTACACTTCAGCAAAATGACATACACTAACTTTCAAGCTTGCTTATAGTACTTCCTTATAGATGTGTTATCATCTGAAACTACATGCATGCAGTTCTGGGAATGGCGTCTATTGGAAAACAGTGATAACTTAGTGAAGTTATAAAAAAATAATCAAATATATCTATCTATCTATCTATCTATCTATCTATCTATCTATCTATCTATCTATCTATCTATCTATCTCTGTTGCTTCTTATCTATCTATCTATCTATCTATCTCCAAGTGGGTACAGAACAAAGAATTCTTTCAACATCCAAAACATTAATTTAAAACAATGCTCGATATATAATATACTATATAGAGCTGTGAATATTTATTATAAATTATACTTTCGAACATGTACATGATTTCTCTATAATATTATGGCGTTAAAGGCAAGAAATTTTTTACTAAAGGCCATGATAAATTTTACAACAAAAACCACCAGTCAACTAATTTCATCCCCTCTTATCAGAACTGTAAACAGGGAAACAAATTATGATAACAAAGTCTGTCACAGTCAGTTGACGTGAATGAATGGACAAGGAAAAATAACAGAAGTTATAACATCTAAAGATGCTTGAGACACAGCAAACAATCTCTTTATTTACAAAGAGAGGGTCGCCTGAACCTGATGAATAGCGTCTCCAACAACTTCAGATGGAATAACAAGTGTGCTCTGGCCAAAACAGAGAACCAGTTCATACTGAAATAAGTAGCACAGGTTGAACTATTTATCAAGTGATCCACTATAGAAGACTCATGTATTTCGAATAGTATTACCAGATGAAAAATTTTTGTTAAGTATTTTAGCAGGTACATGCTGTTTAACATCTAAATGTTGTGTCATTCTACCTATGTAGTTGAATCCACAACTACATTTAAAATAATAAATAACAAAATTATTATGGTGGGGGGTAAAACGTCTTTTTTAGATGGAAGGACAGACTTGGTTTGAAAAACAACACGCACGTTAGCTGCATAATAACACTCATATGAACTCGATGAAATCCGCTTGGTGAAGGACCCACTAATCCTACTCAACCACGGTAAACAAAGATAGACTGGGCATTTACTAACCATTGCAGGTTTAATTTTTATTAAACCTAGCAGTCTTATCCTGAATAACCGATTGAACAATGTTCAACGGAAAAGGATACTAGTTAAGCAACTAATTTCTTCTTTCAAGGTGCTATCCGAACAAATCATTAATGTCCTATGGGTCAAAGTCCTAATCAAATTAATCTTAATATTTTTATTGTTTATTATAAGCTGTTCAAACAAATCAAAAACATCATGGGAGATTGCTATCAACTACAGTTAATGTGTTTGAGTTGAGCCTTGAAAGAAAATGACCACTATACAAGTAGAGACACAACAAAATGATTTTGCAACATGACATGTTGCAAAAGGGGTGAAAGCCTACTTGGAAATGCTTAAATGAGAAACTCTACCCCATCCCCCATATTCACTAGATACTGTCCCATCAGATTATTACTTATCCCAGTTGATGATATATGGCCTGTCTGATCAGTACTTTCATTCTTATGAAGATGCCAAAAAATGGGTTGACTCATAGTTAGCCTTAAAAGATGTGTTGGTTTTTTATGTGGAATTTAAATGCTGCCAGAATGATGGGAAAAAGTAGTGGCTAGTGATGGACAATACTTTTAGTGACATGTTTCTTATTAATTTTTGTAAATAAAACATTACTTTTCATGAAAAATCAGCAAGAACTTATCCAACTTTCTATTATTAGTTATTAGAGTTCCTTAAGTTAAGATTGTTATAAATTGTAAATTGGATGTGCAAATATTTTTATTTATTAAATGCATAATTTAGTTGGGTTTATACCAAAACCAAAAAATGGAATAGGATACTAAAATCAGCAGAGGAAAAAAAAATTATTTTCAGGGTTTTATTATTATTAATCTTAAGATGTCACTAGTTTCCATATAATGAGGACAAAGCATTCAAATAGGTATTTCTTTTAAAGAATAAAGAAAAAAAAATAAAAGGAAAAAATAAGAAAAAATCAAAATTAAAAAATTAAAAGAATTAAGAAAATAAAAGTTAGAAAGATATTTAAAGAAATAATTAAAAAACAGAATACAGAAAATGAAGTGAAGTAAATAAATATGCACACATACACATGCTTGCATGCATAAACACACACAACATTAACAGATAGTTTTTCAATTTGAACTATTATTTTAAGTATTAGCATTGCTACAATTTATGTTATAAATTATAAATTGGCTGTGCTAATTTATTAAGCTAAAGTAAAATTTACTTAAGTTTATACCAAAATTTTAAAAAAGGCATAGAGAACAAAAATTGTGAGAAAGAAACAAAGAAAAAATATATCATAAAAATATTATGTTGAATGGGACATCACTAGGTTTGCTAAATATATATATATATATATATATATAACATGTACATACATATAATATATATGTGTATACATATAACATATAATACATACGTATATACATATAATACATAATGTACGTATATATATATATAATACATATAACATATACACATAATACACACAAATGCATAATATATATATATTGATATATAATATACATACACATATATAATAAATATATACATATATATGCATCATATATATATATATACATATGATACACATGCTTATATAACATGCATATATACATATGATACATACATATACATATATATATATATATATATATACATAATACATATAAACATACACAATACATACATATATACAACATATACACATAATATATAAACACATACAATATACACATATATATATAATAGATATATTATGTTAGAACATGTGTAAACTACTACAAAATTGTACATTTTGTTTTGACATTGAAAGAATAGTTTTTCATCAGGTAGTTAACAATAACGGTAATAAACGTTTTTTTTTAAATTTCTTTTAAGAACAACACTTTCACTTTATTTTTGGACTTTTTTCCTCGTATGAGGTACAAAGATATTAAAAAATGGAAAAAAAGATGGAAGTAAAGATCAGAAAATAAGATGAGAAATCAAGAAAGCAAAAGAAAAAAGAAAAGATACAGAAGAAATAGAAAGTGAAGAGGAAAATAAGGAAGAAAATGTAAAGAGAGAAGAGCCAATGGAAACAGTTAAGAGTAAGGAATTTTAAATTTTGTCCAGAAGTGAACTGCAGATAGATACTGACATCGGTACATTGTTTGAGCTCAAACCTTTTAGCATTTTAAAAAAAAATTGTATTTTTATAAAAAAAAGGAAAAGAAAGAGGAAAAAAGTGAGAAAATACATAGAGAGAACAAAGGGGGGAGCCAATGGAAATGGCTAAGAGAAAGAAATTTTAAATTTTGATCAAAAGTGAATTGCAGACAGATATAGACATTGGCTACAGTGTTTCATATTAATTCTTTTGGCAATTTAAAAAAAATGATGAAATCACATACATTAACAGAAAAATTATTCATAAAATGTAAAATAAAGGATATTTTTTTAAATCCAGCACAAAGATACAAATTCATTAGACCTACTATAAATAAGAAAGATAAAATAAAATAAATTAAAATTAAATTAAATTAAAATCAAAATTATATTAAATTAAAATAATAGAAAATAAACATAAAATAAATAAGAAATATATTATAAAAATAAAAATGATAATAAATATAAAATCTATAACAAAATACAAAAATAATAAAATAATAATAATAATAAATATATAAAATAATAAATAATAGATAAAAAATGTAAATATAAATATATGCTAGTACATTGCTAAAACTACTAACAGTAATTATCGGGTAATAAAAATACTTAAGGTAATAAATAGATTACCATTTGTAATAGAAAATAAAGATAAAATAACATAAGAAATATTATATACTTAGAGTAAATTATAAAGATAGTAAAGTTTATACTATAAAATGTTTACAATTGCTATAGCTTCATACCTTAGATTTAGTAATACTAGCAGGATTGTAAGGTTAATTCTTTAATATGCTTACAATTTACTGTAGTTTCATGCCTTTGATTTAGTAATATGTCACTTTTCATTTACTTTATAATTTCTATTTTCTCTTGCAGAGGAAACATGGTTGGTTCACTGATTTAAGGATTCTAGCATGTTTGAGAATTTTCCATTTAACTTTTGGTGTTTTATTCTCCTCTTTTAACTTCCAAAAATATTTAGAAAGTGAAGCCATATTTCCTTTGTTCTTAGTAAAAAATGTGAGATGATTGTAAAAACCTTTTCTAAAATGATTCATTGTATTACTAATATAAACTTTAGTAAGCCTTGAATTTTCTATTGATGAGATAGAGCACATATAGACAAGGGATTTAGTTAAACACTTGTTAGCTAAAAGGAAATCAAGAAATTTCTACAATTGCATAAGTTTTTACTATGTGTCAAATTAGGATGATAGTAGAATTATTATTGTTATTATCATATAATTTCAATATTTTATTGTTATGTAATCTAATTATTTTTTCTAAATTATTAGTGCAACTATAACTAAGTTTTAGAGTGTTTCAATTGAAAATTTTACTTAAAAGAATATTTTTATGAAAATGTTTATCAATTAATTTAAGAAATTTATGTCCCAGTTTAATATTAACTAATTGATTAAATGGAGGATTATACAATATGATTTTTCTGTTCCTGTTTTTCTTTATAGAACAACTATATTCTTCCACAAAACTAATCTCAGAAGATCTAAACCCACTATCCCTAAAACTTTATTGTAAATAGTTTTATGTTTTTAGAATATTTCTTTGCTGGAAGAGTTTATGCGATGTTCAACCGATGAGGGAATATGTTTGATAACAGATGATGGGTGATTAGAGCCTGGGTTTATATAAATTGGGTTAGCATTGTTTTTCATGTAAGATTGAAAATTATTTGAAACTAAGTCTAGCATTATGCCTAAGAAGTCAACTTGTTTTATATTAGAATTAATAACTATGCTAAGATTAAAAGATTTAAAAACTCTATGGGTTAGTTTTCTAAGTTTAGCAACTTTAGCTCCAGTAGATATACTTACTATCATGAGTCCATCATCTCTATAAAGCCCAATGCCGTTTAAATTGATGTCCTCATATGCAGAAACAATCCAACTAAATTTGAAGACTCTGCAGAATCCATAGCTCTCATAGACAAATCAAAATTATCAGTTAAATTTTTAATCCACTGTACATTATCATGAATAAAGACTGACTTTTTGCAGTTCAAAATTATGTGGATTTCCTCTTTTGAAATGTCTGAATAAAATTCAATGAATTCCAGTGCCAGATGGAAGAGGTCCTTAGATATCAGTTAAGTGTCATATGTGATACACGCTTTGGGCGATCATGTTTCAAAAGAGGCATGACTAACTAGGCAGAAGATTATCCAGCAGTAGGTTGCCATTGCTTTCTGCGGTAGACTGGTTGCCATCCAAGGCTATAGAACCCAATCTGTCCTATTATTTAACCCATAACTGGAGGGAAGAGATGGATTAATACCTTAGATGGATAAAAATCCATGATATCAAATTGAAGAAAAGTACAATTATTTTTGCCATTGATGTTCTTAAACAGTTGATCACTTCAGAAGTATCACTCCACTGTATGAGTTTAAGTAGATTTTTTATTTGCCAATTTACTCGTTCTAATATTATTTTACTAATTTTACCAATCTCTGATTTAGTTGGGTTGATAATTCTAGTGGGCAATTTTCAGTGAAATTCAGGTTTATGATCTTTTAATAATACATAAGCCTCCTTCATAGTAATTTTACTCTATCACTGATTTTTAATTTATCAGTGATTAGTTTATCTGAAAGTTTACTTGTATCAATGTAGTTAGAATGTTTCTTGTTATTTTTTTTTTGTAGTTATTCATTAAATTTTTCTTTATTAAAGCTTTGTACACTTTGGAATCCATAAATTTAGAAGTTTTATCCAATTTCACCAAAATCTGATTAGATTCATTTATATCCCAAACCAGTACATCCAAGTGGTTTTGAAATTTGTTTTATGTTTATGGAATGTGATATTATTTACAACATTAAATAAAGCACTCTCAAAGTTAAAGTGTTTGTCAATGAGGAGCACAGTATTTCAAATCTTAAATCCATATGTATCCATAATACCATATTCTTTAATGAAAAATGCGCTTTCCATCTAATCCTTCGTATATAATCTTCAGTCTTTAGGACTTACTTTTGAAAGTACTCCTGTATGTTTGGAATAGAAATATGTTTCAGGAAAATGTTGAAATTAAATTTATCCATGTTCAAATTTATATTAATGACAAGAGTACTCAACTTTAAAGAGAAGCAAATTATCCAAATATATATATATATATATATATTAGGTATTAACATTACTAAAGTTAATGTTGTTATAAATTAAAAATGGATGTGCTAATATATTAATTTATTAAAGTAAAGTAAAATTTAGTTAGGTTCATAGCAAAACTTAAAAAAAAGATAGGGAACAAAAACTGTGGGAGAAAAAAAGAAAAGAAAAATATTATAAAAATATCACATTCATATTATGAATATTCAGTTCATAATATGCACCTGATGATTGCATAATGCATGATACTTTAAGTCATGCTTAAAATTTAGGATAATACACACACATATATATATATATATATATATATATATATATATATATATATGTCAATTGTATTCAATGCGCAGGCAGATGGCTGATTTGTATAAGTGTAAAATGGATTCAGGCGAGAAAAATTTCCTCGGCTGACACAGTGACCCTACCTTCCTAGCAGTAGTTTTAGCTATTGATTAAATGTAGTTGTACCACTTGACATTGGCTGTGAGAATGAGGCTGAGGAAGTGTGGTGTACTGCTTTCCGGGAGGTTAGCTTGATCTAAGCTGATGAGGAGTCAAAGAGATTGCCTATGGTGGTTGAAGGACAACAGCTTCATTTTGAAAGCATTAAGATTTACAAGCAATTTCTTACCCCAGTTAGCCTAGGCAGATTTCTTGCTGAGGTGGAAGTAAATGGTGGTGTCTTCGGTGTAAATGCTTACTTGGGATCTGATCACATCAGGAAGATTGTTGATGAAAATCAGAAAAAGTGTCAGATGTAGATAGAGCCCTGGGAGATACCTGCATTTGTATGATAGGATCTTGAGGCATGTCCGTTCAACACAATCTTCATTATAGTTTGATAGAAATAGACTGATCAAATCAAACAAGCATCCAGTTATGCAATAGTCCTGTAGCTTGCACAGAAAGCCAGCATGCCAGACTCTGTCAAATGCTTTGGAGATATATAGGACAAAAGCTCTAGCTTTACAATACTTATATATATATATATATATATATATATATATATATATATTTTTTTTTTTTTTTTTTCTAAACATACATTGTTAAATATAACAGACAATGAATGCCTATTATGTTTAATCATGAGCCATTCTAAACATTGTATTTTGGCTTTAATTTCAGGTGAAATTAAAGTCAAAATATGATGTTAAGAACAACTCATGATTAAACATAACAGACATTCATTTAACAATATATGTTTAGAAAATTAGCTGCTGCCTCAATACACTATATATATACAGTCTTTGAGATTTGAAAAAGAAAACATTCAACCGACAGTCAAGAGTGAGGGAAAATTTACTTGCCCCAAAATCATTTTACTTGACCAACTCCATTTTCTTAATAGTTGCTTTATGCAAACATAGAATGAATCGCTGACAAAAAAGAAAAGTGAAATTTCAATTAAAGTTTCAAATGTGTTTGCTGCTCAAACTCAGTGTTGCAAATTTTTTTTAGACGAAGCTTCTATCCTTAGTTTTTTTTGTAAACACTACTTTTCTTATAAATTATCCAAATAATTTAAGACAATTGAACTACTTTTGTTGTAATCTTCTATTTATAAAATGACAGTGCTGTAGAGTTTTGTATTTACTGTATGTAAAAGTCAAATAAAAAGTATTATCGGTATATGGAAGTTTTTTTTGTTAATATTAGATGGTTGAGTACTCTCCATATATATCTTTAGATATATAGTCATTCCTTCTTTCACTTACCAATAGTCGATGTTTTTGTTTTTTCAGTTTCACAAATAAAATTACTGACAGTGTTGCAATTGACATTATCCCAGTAGAAATATTCTGACAAGTACTTGGAGTCTTCATATTTAAAAGCATTGGCCAATGCTAGGCAGCTTTGAAGGTTATTATTGCTGGGCTTTGGAAACTGTGACTGGGGTTCCCATCCTAAAAGAAAAAAATACAAACACACATTTGTTTAAATTAATACACATCATTGAGCAGATTTATTGCTGCTTCAACATCCTTCATCATCAAACAACAGGCCTTTGACACATTATAAAACGCTTATAAAAGATAAAACATCTCCAAACCCCAGCCCCATTACTGTACGCAAATCACAACAGTGCATGGGTGGATAAAAGTCCTGAGGAAGGTACTGGTGGTATAAAGAGACTTGCTACTGCTTGATCCCCGATACCTAGTGAGAATGCTGCATCTAAAAGCATGACTTTACTATTGAAATGACTGAGTTATTAATATTTAGTCAAATTTCTTAACTCTTGGTAGTTTATAAAATGATTTTGATATTAGTACTTATCAAAATAATTTAATATTTACTAGTTCATGACATAAGCTATTACAAATTACTGATATAACTTAGTGGCTACTAGTTAGTAAATGTGGAAAATCATGGATAGCAGAATTACTATAGTGTTATACTCTATTTAAGTTCAACCTGCAAAGAAAACATTTACAGACACAAATTCAGTTAATCATGGTATAGTGTTTCTCATTGAAAACAAAGGCTCTTGAATTTTGGTTTAGTTTGTTATTAGGTGGCAACGTTCAATACATTATTACTTAGTTGAATCTTCTGCTAAATTTGGTATAAAAACTAATAAAAAGAAAAAAATTAAAAAATACAAAACTTTCATTAAAATTCAATTGTTAGCTGATTTTATCTATCTTAAAGAGTTTTTGCTTCAGATTTTTCTCATGCAAATTATTAGTTTTTTTTTTTTTTACATATAAATATCTTTTTATATTCCCACTTTTCATAAACATCTCTTGTTCTCAAGAGTTTGCACAAGCAGTTTATATATCAAGATTTTTCCAATCCTTTGCTTTAGTAATGCTACCAAGATTTTAACAGCAAACTTTACTATTACACAAGTTTGGAATTTTTCCTTCTCAGTTGTCAATTTTCTGCTGAAATTTAGCATTCAACCCTACAGTATAAGCCTTGTCACTTCCTTATGGAATAGGCAGAGCCACCTTGCTCTAGTCCAGCCAATGAGCTGTAGAAGAGCATGATGTCATCAAGATAAGATTGGTTAGGTTGTAGTCTCTGAGTTGAACATCAGGGAAGTTGCCACTTCATCCATGAGGTGGTCAATGATGCATTTGAATAAATCAAGGGTAGTTACACAACCTTTGTGGATTCAGGTAGGAATTAAGGAGCAAGTGAAAATTTTTCCATTGATCTGAATGCAGTTTTCAGTGCTATCAGCAGCCTGTTGAGAGCAGCATCTAGATCTGTGTGTCCAAGGAGTATCTGAGTGAAGAGCATGGATGGGGTGGAGGAATGGTGATTTCTCAGTGGTTGTTGTACATTAGATGATCATCCAGCCTCTTCCAGAATGAAAGTAAGACAACACATCACCAGTTTTTCAAAAGTCACTCCAGCACCTACACTTTCTTGAAGATAGCCATCACCTATCCAAGCATTCTCCACACCATATTCGTTGGCTCAGTCATGTCCAATGACAACTCTATGACCACCACACCAGTAACAGCTACTGGTTCAGCCTGCCATCTGCTGACTGGAGATTACTTTGTGGCAGACTACACAGCTGCTGGAAGGATATCCAGCAGATCAATTTGGCACTGAAAGATTTTCTGATTGTGAGAGTTGGATGGGTAATGCTTTCATGGAATGAGGTTCAGACAGGTAGCACTTATAGTTGCATAACATTTACAGTATATTAAATACTTTATGTAATTTAGAAATTCTTTGTGTCGTATTTTGTCGAATGCTTTCGCGTAATCAATGAAGCATAGGTACAAGTCTTTCTTCATTTGTAATGCCCTTTCAGAGAGCATCCTAATCATGAATATGGCGTTCCTTGTTCCAGTGTCTTTGACGAACCCGCACTGTTCCTGCCCTATCTCTGGCCTGATTCTGCTTCTCGCTCTATTCATCAGGATTCTGACAATCAGTTTTGTAATATGACTCATTAAGCTGATAGTTCTGTGTAGTTCACACTCGTTTGCACCTGGTTTCTTCGGCAGTGCTATAAATATCGACTTGCATAGGTCGTCTGGTATTATTCCGCTGCTATAAATTTCGTTTATTATGTCGGTAATCTTTTCTATGCCATATTCTTCTAAGGCTGTCAGCAGCTCTATCACTATGCCATCTGGGCCAGGTGCTTTATTTCTGTTCATTTTGGCCATTGCAGCTTCCACTTCGGATTTTAGTATTTCCGGTCCATCCATCTCCTTGTGTATTCTCGGTTGTTCTCTCTTGTCGCCAAAGAGATCCTTTATGTATTCTTCCCATCGCTGGAGTATTTCCTCTTTCTCTACTATGATTGTCCCTTCCTTGGATTTTATGCATCCTGTTGAGGAACAGGTTTTTTGTCCTGTCAATTCTCTTATCTCTTTATGCATTTCTGCTTTGTTGTTCCTGCTCAGTCTCTCTACTTCTGCACATTTGTTGTTGAGCCATTCCTCTTTGGCTTGTCTGCATTTGTTCCTTATCTCCCTGTGAAGTTTTTTGTACTCTGCTCTGTATCTTGGCGTTATTTTTTGCCTCCTTTGCATCATGTGGAGGATCTCTTCGGTCATCCACTCATTTTTTCTTCTGCGTCTGATTTCCTTTGGGGCTATGTTGTTCGCTGAGGTCACCATTGCTTCTTTTAGTGACTCCCATTTTGAGTATCCTTTTCCAATTTGTTCTTCATATTTCTTTTTTACGCTGTTATTATATTCTTTCTGCAGGGTGAGATCATCCTCGAGTGTGTCGTATTGCAGTCTTGGTGTTATGCTGGGTTTCTTCAGTCTTCGGAGTTTCACTTTTAGTTTGCAGATGACTGGGACGTGGTCACTTCCGCAGTCAGCACCTGGGTACGTTTTGCATTGGACTACTGCGTTCCTGAATCTGTTGTTTATAGTTATATAATCTATTTGGTTCTTTGTGTCCCCTCCTGGGCTTCTCCATGTCCATAAACATCGTGGGTGTTCTTGGAACCAGGTGTTAGTAATGACCTGGTCATTGGCTGAGCACCATTGGATCCATTTTTCTCCTCTTTCGTTGCGCTCTCCTAGTCCGAAGTTGCCGTTCGTGTCTCCTTCTCTATCCTTACCTACCTTTGCATTTAAGTCCCCCATTATTATCCTGACTTCTTGGCTTTTGCACTGAGCCTTAGCACTGTCCAGTATTGAATAGAATGATTCTATTTCGTCCTCTGAGCTTTGAGTTGTTGGCGCATAGACTACTATAATAGCTATATTGAGGGGCCTTCCCCGCAGTTTAACCAAGAGGACTCTCTCTGACAGTTGCCAGTATCCAAGTACACATCTCTTCACTTGTTTGTTTAGTATTAAAGCGACCCCTTTTTCGTGTTTTTTTCCTCCTGCATATATTATCCTGTGGGTGTCGCAACTGAAATCTCCGTTATTAGGCCATCTTGTTTCACATATTCCTAGGATGCTGATATTCAGTCTGTTCATCTCCTGTTTGACATTCTCTAGTTGTCCACAGTTCAGTGTCCTGACGTTCCATGTTCCTATAGTGAGTTTGTCTTTGATTCGCACAGTTGAAGGATAACGGTCCAGCGACACCTGTTGCTCATGTCGTTCTTTCCCGGGCAAGGGACAAATTTTGGAGTAAAATGTCCCCTTTACGCTGTTGGTGCTAACAGTCACCGGATGATGGTCAGGTGGCACCTGTTGCCCATGCCGGTCCTTACCGAGCGAGGAGTTGCTTCCTTGGGAAGTAACCCCCTTCACGCTGTTGGCTTTCATATATTTATTGTGACTATCCATGATTGAGCGGGGGTAGATAGTGGAGTGGTATCCCGTTGCCTTCTCCACGATGGTTTATTGAGACAGTAGTCACAAGAAATATTATGCATATTCGACATTTTGGCAGTCATCTTCTGACTTTCTTTGGTTCTATCATATATATACTGATACGGTGCTGGTAGGAACATGTGGGTTTTTTTTGGTTTTTTTTTTGGAAGGGGGATGAAGGAAAAGGATTGCTAGGAGAGAAAGGACACTCACTTTTTTCCTTAGACTGAAGGCGGGGAGAGAAAAAAGGTCATTTTAAATTCTATAGAATCCTATTTTTTTTTTTTAATTGATGGAAATGATAGGCAACCTCGACATTTTCGGCAAAGATATAAGAATAATCAAGAATCTCTACTGGCAGCAAACGGCCTGCATACGGACAGGTAACGACCTCAGTAGATACACAAAGATAGAAAAAGGCGTAAGACAAGGATGTGTCTTTTCACCGGATTTGTTCAACCTATACAGCGAGAATATTTTGAGGACCCTAGATGACACACCAGGATTTATTATTGGAGGCCACAACCTGAACAACATAAGATACGCGGACGATACAGTACTGATTGCGGACACAGAAAGGAAACTGCAAGATCTCATACAGAAAGTAGCAGTGGAGAGTGACAAGAAGGGACTACAAATAAACTTTAAGAAAACTGAGTGCATGGTCATCAGCAAAAGATACAACCCAAAATGCCAAATACAGGTGGGGGATAACAGAATCAAACAAGTCCAAGAATTTAAGTACCTAGGAAGTGTTCTAACAGGAGATGGAAAGTGAGACACGGAGATCTGAAGGCGAATTGGCATGGCAAAGGACGCGTTCCAGAAGATGAGCAAAATACTAACACACAGGAAGATCTCAATAGAAACGAAGAAAAGAGTGCTAGACTGCTACGTGATGTCAGTTCTTCAGTACGGCTGTGAATGCTGGACAATATCATCGAAAATGAGGAAAAAACTGGAAGCAGCCGAAATGTGGTTCTACAGAAGGATGCTACGGATATCGTGGACTGAGCATACAAGCAACAACGAAGTGTTAGAAAGAATGGCAACAAAAAGGAAATTGATGCTGAGCATCAGGAAGAGACAACTGAAGTTCCTGGGACATGCAATGAGGAAGGAGAGCCTGGAGAACCTGATACTGACTGGTCAGATAGAAGGAAGGAGAGACAGAGGAAGGCAGCGGATAACATATCTGCAGAGTCTGATCAGGTGGATGACGGAACGGGGGTTGCCAGGAGCAACAGGAGCAAACATACTAAGAGCCACAAGGGATAGGGAGACGTGGAGATCCATGATCGCCTACGTCCTGAAGGGACAGGGCACATAGAAGAAGAATAATTTAGAAATGATTTCAGGTATACAAAAGATTGTGTGTAAATCATATGCAAAGACCACATTATTTTATATAAGGGACTTGAACATCTGTGAATATTGGTATCCATGGATTAGGAGCCAGAAACCATTGCTGCTTGGAAACAAAGTGATGCATATAATAAGCAGTTAATAATAGATAAAGACAAAATAAATTAGTGGTGGTTTGAGATATTACCAAGGAAAATGGTCTATAAAGAAACAGAGATCAAATTCTATTAGCAGATTCTAGTATACAATTAGCACAAATGCTCATGATAAAATTGTTTGAATATATTTCAATTTATCCTTTGTCCCATTCCTACATATCATGACTAAAAATGTCATGTCTCTGATATATTTTGATTAAGGATGAAAAAGAAAGTAAATGCAGTGGAGTAAACCACTTTCTCATAAATACCTTACCAGTGTTGTACAACAGCTGACACCCCTCTACAGCTCTCAAATATGGAATGGTCTCTGGACTGATATAGCTACATAGATAAAGATTAATGGCAGTCAGAAGTTCAAAGTGTCATTGACAGTTATTATCAGACTGTACTCTCTGTGACTCTAACAACTTAACCTCTCCTCTCTTTCTAATTATTGGTGTTCTGTCTTGTGCTTGTCATGTTTGTACTTAATATCCATTAGCATGGATATTGTGCAGTAGATATTTCAGCACACATCTGGTACTGTATTGCCACCTCAGCAATACAACAGACTGGCGATGAATATTTCAACCAAGCAATATCTGTATACAGCAGATGTGGCTATGGAGATTTCAAACATTCAAATCTATAATAACAGATTTGGTGTCAAAAACTCAGACAGAAGTTTTACCCAAAAACATTTGTACAAATTTACTAACAAAAACAAACAGTTTGATGATAATTTAAAAATTATCAGGAACAACAGCAAATTTAAAAATGGAGGACTTGAATTTTTCAAACATTAAGAATTATCACAAAAATGGCAAGAAAAGCAACTTGCTATGCTGATGGAAATCTTTTCAAAAAAAGAAACAAGCCCAGATAGACCAGATACATTTTCACAGGATGCTGTGTTTAAAGCAATTAGAAATTTTATATGTAAACATTAGATGCTTAGATGAAGAGGATGTTACATTTGATGCTTATTATTGCAGGTTTGCAGAGATATTTGCTAAAGACTGAGCAGACAATAAGAATATTTGTTTTCTGTTAACTAAGTTTGGTAATTCTGAACACAAAAAATGCAGAAAGTATATTCCACCAAAACAACCTGGAGAAATTAAATTTACAGAAACTATCCAGATATTGTCTAAAATTTTTGGAGAATGTAGTTCTTTATTCAAGAAGTGATGATGTTGCTTAAATTTGTCAAAAAACAATGATGATGACTACACAACGTTTGCAAGTATAGTGTGAAAAGGAGTGTGAAAAGTTCTGATTGAATGAATTAAGCACAATACGTTTAAGTGTTTAATTTGTGTACAATGCTTAACCTCACCTAGCAAAACAGACGTGCATGCCAAACTCTTAACAAAGTTGGAGCAAGACCAGGAAATAGCTCTACAAAAACTGGTCGAGGATTGTCAGATAATTATAAACTTAAAAAAATATACTGTAAATATTGAATAACATGACATATCATACATCAGAAAAGTAAAACCACAAAGTAGGAAATTTAAATTCTTGCTATGGTTGTGATCAGTTACATCTATACAAGGATTGTCCATTCAAAGATAAAAAATGCTTCAATTGTGGTTATATGAGTCATAAAAGTTTTCTTGGTAAAAAAAAAATTCAAAAGAAAACCAAAAAAAAAAAAAAACATGGGTGAAAAGTTGCAGGGAAAAGAAAATTTATTAATGCTTGATTGAATCACATAAAAGTAAATATCAGACCTGACAATTATTAATGTGGATAAATGGAATAAAATTGAGAACTGGCATTATGCAGATCTAAAAAAACAATTGCCAAAGGCATATCAGGCAAAAAACTTGAATTTCTTGGTGAAATTTATTTAAATGTTGGGTTTGTTGGAAAAGAGAAAAAATTAATAGTGTATATCATGCAGCAAATGCAGAATGTCTTCAATACTGAGTTTGATTTATTCAACATTCTTATCAACACATTTTGTAACAATGTTGTTAGATCATCTAATCATACAGAAAATTTGAAACGGGATTTAAAGACAACATTTCCAGATATTTTTTCTGAAGTTCAAAAATTTTATTCTAAGATTAAAGAAAAGCTTGATCTAAAAGAAAAGGTAACTCCAGTGTTTTGACCTAAGTGACAGATACCATTCATCATACTAAAAGACACAGACAAAGAGTTGGAACATCTAGAAAAATTAGGTGCTATAGAAAAAACAAACTACAATCAATGGGAGGAGTCCAGCAGTATACGTAAGGAAAAAATAAAATCAGAGTCTGCACCAACTATTCCATAAGATTAAATGAATGTCTGAAACAACACAATTATGCTTTACCTTCAGCAAAAAAATATATTTTAAAAGCTGAATGGAAGAAAAATATCCTCTAAATTAGACTTGTCAGAAGCATATTTACAAATTCCTATGGACAAGAAGTGTTCAAAAATATTAACCATAAATACACACAAAAGTCTGTTTAACAGATTACCATTCAGAATAAAAGTAGCAGCCACAATTTTTCAACAAGTCATGGACATGATGCTAAGTGGTTTGCATTATGCTACGGCATATCTTGATGATGTGTTAATTAAAATTATAGACCATAATGAACATGTGAAGCATGGGAATTAAGTGTTTTAAAAAAATAAAGGGTTACGATTTTAAGCTCAGTATAGACAAAAAATTAAGTATTTAGGTCAAATCATTGATAACAAAAGTAGAAGGCCAAATCCAAGAAGAACAAGTGCTATAAAAACATGCCAGCACCTACAAATATTGCATTCTTGCACGCATTCTTAGGATTAGTTAACTATTATAGTAACGACATTCCTAACATGAATGAGATCAGCACCTTTAAATAAATTGTTGAAAAAAGATGAAAAATGGGTATGGTCTGAAGAATGCGAGAAAGCATTTTGGAAATTGAAAGCAGTTCTAATTTATGATTTAGTATTAATGCATTATGACCCAAGCAAGGAAATATATCTAGCAAGTGATGCTAGCAACCTTGGGTTAGGGGCCGTATTACTTAATAAACAAAATGATAGAAAACTAAAAGTTGTTTATCACATCTCAATGACGCTTCTGCCAACAAAACAAAAATACTCCCAAATTGAAAAAGAAAAGTTAGCAATAGTTTTTGGCATAAAAAAAAAAATTTCAAGTATATTCACGGCAGACAGTTTATTTTTCAAATGGATCACTGTCTGTTGGCAACAATTTTTGGCTTGAAGAAAGGTATTCCAAACCCACACTGCAAACAGACTGAAAAGACTTAAAATGGAGTATTTACCTTTAGAATAGATAGCAGACGAATTATCAAGATTAATTCCGAGAATGACTGAACCACTGAAAGAAACAGTAACAGCTTCATTAGTTTGTGAGTCAGAAATAAATAACATGTACAACACTGTGAGGGAATTACTATCACAACTGGCAAGATTAGAATTAAAGCAAAGTTTGACAAGGTCATAACTCACAAAAAGAAAGAGTTTTGGGAAAAAAAAGATATTGTTTCAAATTAAGACATATTATTGTACGGTGAACAGCTGATCATTCCGGTAGTATTAACAAAAAGAATATTACAAAGTTTCCTTCTAGGCATTTCATGCATAAAAGCGTTTATGCAAATTTCGTTTATTGGAATGGAATAGATTGAAAACTAGGTCAAAAACTGCAAGAATTGCCAGTTAGCAGCAAAATGACCACTCATAAAGTTTAACCCATGACCAAAAACTGACAAGTCGTCTAGGTTGCACATAGATTATGCAGAGCTGATAAGGGGTATACACCACTTTGTTGTGGTGGATAGCTTATCAAAATGGCTAGAAATGTTTAGATACAAATCACCGGCAACAAAAATCACATTAGAATTTATACATGAATTGTTTGCAAGATTTGGTATACCAGATATGATCGTATCAGACAACAGGAGACAATTCTCATCAAGGGAATTCTCAGATTTTTGCAAAATGCATACAGTTACTCATTTGACACTCATGCCCTACCATCCAAGATCTAATGAGTTGGTAAAACGATTTATAGTTGTTTTTAAAAGAGCAATAAGAAAGGCGGAAGAAATAGAAACAAGAAATGAGGAACTACAGAATTTCAAGAAGACCAAATCAATTTTCGATAAACTGAAACTGAATAAAGAGAAAAAATTATGAGTGACAGAACTAAGTGTGAAGGCAAAATGATTCTACCCTGGTTACTGAGTTTATTTTTTTAAAAATTACAAACTCTGTAAAGAAGAAGGCATTATAGCCAAGGAAATTGGTCACATGATTTATCTTATAAAATATCCAAGATGTATTATCAGGAGGCACGTAAACCAAATAAAAAGAAGATATACTACTGAACAGTGTACAGAAGAACCCATGGATGTAATATACATGTTCAATGTGCTGATGTATCCAGAGGTACAACAAAGACACTTAGGAAAGCCAAAAAGGAGAGCTATGGGAATGATTGAGATTAATCCAAAAAGAAGAAAATAACTTGTCCAGGGAACAAAACAATTCAGGGGTGAAGTTCTGTCAAACAGCTGACACCCCTCTAGTGCTCACAAATATGGAATGGTCTGTGGGCCAAAATAGCTATATAAAGATTAATAGCAGTCAAAAGTTTGGAGTGTCATTGCTGATTATTATCAGACTTTGCTCTCTGCAACTCTAACAACTTAACCTCTCCATTCTTTTTAATTATTGTTGTTGTGTCTTACCTGTGTTTATCTTGTTTGTACTTAATATCCATTAGCACAGATATTTCAGCACACATCATCTGGTACTGTACTGTACTGCCACTCTATTTCCACATGGATATTTTTTGTTTTGGTTTAATACAACGGAGTGAAGGATATTGATATTAGTGGTATTGTTAGTTGTGCTTTATTGTAGTTTGCGATGTGAGCTTACTTAAAAAAATATTTTTAATATTATTTTGTACTTGTAAAATTTAAAAAATAGAGAAATTAGCTGAAAATTGGGAAAGAAGAAAAAAAAATTTTTTTTCCATTGTATTCAGAAGCAGAATTTTTGGCTAGTAGAGTGAAAAATAAATATAGTCAAAACAGGCTGTCAGGATCTTGATGGGGTTAAATTAAGGTCAAGTCCTTGTTCCTACACCTACTGGGAAAGGGATTTGAAAATTTGAAAGCCTAAAAATGATGTAATTGAGAGGAAGAAGACGAAAAGACATTACGTCATGTGAGCTGTTGATATTTCATTTGTCGAGCCATAACTCCCTGTAAATCGTGTGGGTGGAAAATAATCTTATTGTTCAAAGCTTTGAGTCAGATAGATCCCCCAAGAGAACTGGGGACAACTATAAAAAGTTGAGACTCAGTGAGAAAAATCAGATTTTCAGATTGTGTGTATTTTTCAGAGCAGCAAAGATGAAGTGACGAAACGAATCCCACCGCCGCCATCACGATTAGTCGCCACTGTCTCTGCAAAGTTTGATAAAAGCTGAAAAGTCATGTTTTTATTTGGAGAATTGAAAGCTCTGATTATTCTTAATGAAAACTTTGCACTTTTATGAAAACTTCTTTTTTTTTTTTAAAAATTGAAAGCTCTGATTAATCTTAACGAAAACATTGCACTGCTGTGAAAGGACTTTTTATTTGGAGAATTGACAGCTCTGATTATTTTTGAAAATTGAGGGCTCTGATTATTTTTAATGAAACTTTGAAAGAACTCATTTTTATTTGGAACATTTGAAAGTTCTGATTATTTTTAAATGAATCCTCTCTCCATTGTAAATTTCAGTGATTGTATATTCTGCTTTTATAATTAATTATTTTTTTTATATAAAGACTTTCTTTCGTAACTCATTCAGGCATTTTCAAACTTATTCATTTATTTATTTTTTTGGTACTGTATTTATTTTTTTTTAACACAAGTGTACACAACTGTCCGGTCTGGTTTGATATGGTAGAAATATGGCCACCTGGTTTTCTCTACGTGACTTTCTGAGAAAAAAAAAAACACAGTGTGGCAGTGAGTTCATTGTTGTAATAGACGTCTTGAGGACCAGCTACTGTGATGAGATTATCATGACTAGCGGCCCGAAAGCGTCATCATAACTGGTGCCATTTCGACATCATCATTGCAGCAGGTTCCAGACCAGGGGCAGCAAACCAACCAGCTGGCTGATGTGTTACAATACAACATCCAGTTAAGGCAGCAGCCAACAGAAGTTGTTATGCCCATATAAAATTTTGACAAGGATCCAATCAAAAGAACAGGTGAGTGAGCATTTGGACAAATCACCTAATTGACCACCTAGGTGGGAATATCTACAAAAAGTTGCAACAGATGTCAACACACCAGAACATTTCTCTTCAGGACAAAGGTACACATCTTCCTTTTCTTGAATATTGTTATATATATATATCAGCATGTGGTGTAGATATAGAAGAATCCAAATGAGTATCCTGTACATACAGTGGTAGGATAACTCTCTAAGAGAGCTCTAAATATATATGTACATAAATACATATAGAGCAAATATAAGACAACATTAAGGCAGACACATTATTTCATGGTAAATCGGAAGTATAGGTCTGTTTCAGGTGAACCATCATCAGCTTCTGTTTTTATTGTACAGAAGATTTTACACGAATATTGTATACATATATTGTATACATATATTAAACAGTCATTGTTTTTATAATCAGCTCTTTTTAAATCCACGTACAATGTTTACATAATTAACTCACTTGGAGTAAATAGCCTTATTAGGCAACACTTAAAGGAAAGGGCATAAAATACATAGGTGTAACTAATAACACATACAAGAATTTGTTATCTATTCTACCGTATATCTTAAAGTCTCACAGGCCAAACATCACATCTAAACTCGGGTAAGCATTTTCTCCTTCTCCTCTGTTAAACACATAACAAATATATGTGAATTGCCATGACATTCTCAGAAACGTGAGTGGAATGGTTTTCTTTTGTCTTCTCCAGTTTTGAATTTACAGTTGTCTTTTTCTTAGGCCAACTACCATCCAAGGCTCAATCACCCAGTCCATCCTGCTATTTAATGCACCTCTCTTAAATACCACGTCTCTTTTTAGGAATGAGAGTAGAGTGGTTTTCTCTTGTCTTCTCCATTGTTTTGAATTTACAGTTGTCTTTCTCTGAAGCAACCTACAATCTAAGGTTCAAGAGCCCTGTCTATCCTGTTATGTTGTACATAAGTGGGACATGGAAGAAGAGATGGATTCATGCCTTTGCCAAGAGCATGAGCACAAAAATAAACTCAACAGACATAGCATGGATTTGAACCGGGCTTTCCAATTCCACACTGATGACTATCAAACTACAACTTCTCACAAGTAAAGAAAAACACCAAATACTAAAAATAAAGGTGTAAATAAATAAAATTTACCTGGAAACCAAAATGAAGGTGAAATTGATTTTCCATCTGTTTTCCAAATCCAATTTTGCTTCTTTATTCCATCAGTCAGCCAGTAATGCTTTTCTACAAGACAAAGAATTTTTACCAAGAAGAAGGAAAATGTACAATTCTTGGGATCAGCTTTTAATTAACAATAATTGGATGGTAACAATAACCAAATATTATTAAAAAAATTAGTCATTGCTTTGCATTCATTCTTAATTTAACATCAGTTTGGTTAGGACATGTAATGAGGAAGGAGGGCTTGGAGAATTAGATACTCACAGGACATAGGAAAGCAATGCATAACATACTTGATGGGCTTGAGCAAAGGGATGGCTGAGCAAGGTTTGGGCGGAGTAACAAGAACTAAAAGGGATATGGAGATGTGGAAGGACATGATCACCTACATCCTGAAGGAACACACAGAAAAAGAAAATTTGTTTTAATATTTATTTTCTTTTTCAGTGGAGTGCTTCATCAAAATGAAGTCACTCTGTCATTTTTGTATTTTTCATATTGCAACTTGAAGATATCAGGGAATTTGATAGCACTTAATTAGTGTAGAAAGGCACTTCAACAAGTTTTAAATGAAGGCTTAAAAATTAGGGGATTTTAAAAAATTATTTATGCTTTTATAAAAACAATAACAAAAAATGTTATTTTTAGAAGCCAAGATTACATTTATTTTTTCTATAAATGCAAACAGTGCTACTATCAAAAGTGTGTGTGTGTGTGAGAGAGAGAGAGAGAGAGAGAGAGAGAGAGAGAGAGAGATGTAGATTGCTGATCTGCTTATGTTTTATATTATTTATAGAATCAAATCGTCTTTATCATCAGTTGCTTAAAATATTGGGTTACAATTTCTTTATTAATATTATTTTGTGTCTTGCTTATTGGCTGGGATAGTAACATATTCTTATCAGAAGTGCCAGAGAACAATGTTCAAACCCCAAGTAAAAAGACTAGATTCTGAATGCTGATTTTCAAGGCAGACAATCCTCTCTTGAAAGACTGACATGACACAGTAATTCTCTCTCTCTTTTTCCTTAGCTTAGTAAATAAAAATAAAATCTTATTTTTGCCATACTATCCATGGCTTGGGAGACAAATGCAGATATTACAGTGTGAGAAAATATAATGTGTACAGAATTACCTTTCCACATACGCAGGATTGAACTGAGAAAATTATTTTCTTCTTGAGTTTCAATTTTTACCAGATGTCCATTTACTGATTTGCACTTGTTTTCAGCATTGTTACGAGAAATACTTCCATTTAAAAGACGGTAACAGCCAGTTGGCCCAGCAATCCATTGGTCTTCACAGCCTGAAAAAATACATTGAAAATATCATTATATTAACCTCTTCATTACAAGTATAGACCAGAGGTTTCTAAAGTGTGACCTATAGTGCAACAATGTGCTACAGCTTGCTCTCAGGGCTAAAACAAGATATTCAAAGATTTTAATAAACTCATATCCTGACATACAGAGGAAGTGAATGAATTGTCTCTAAAGTGGGTGATCAATTTACAATGTATATACACTCCTGATCAAAAATTTAAGACCACTTAAAAATCTTTAAAAAAAAATTTTTTTTACAGATAGATTCTAAACTCCTACCACTTTAGGTTACCAATACTACAATCTAAAAGGTTATGGAAACAAAAAGCTACATTCCAAACATCTTATTTAGAAATTTACATTTTTATAAAATGAGCCGATTTATGCATGATCAAAATTATAAGACCAGGGGTATAAATTGTTAGATCTATGGTAATTCCAATGTTTTTAGTTCAGTTAGAGATTAGCAATCACTGCGTAAAGGTGTTACCATGCCTAAAGCAAGCAAACTTACCAAAGTTGAGCGTTCTCGAATTCTAGAATTCCATAAGCAAGGTTTGTCACAGCGGGTGATCGCAGCTAAGGTAAATCGCAGTAAAACTGTGATTTGCAACTTTCTAAAGAACAGTGAGAATTATGGAAAAGCAAAATCCTCTGGTAGGCCCCCAAAAATTTCTCCTGCATTGAGTAAGAGAACAAGACGGGTCGTTATGAAAGAGGGGGGACTTTCTTCTAGTCAAATTAAGGCAGTCACAGATGCTGATTGCAGTCCCGTAACCATCAGATGACACTTACGACAAAAAGGCATGATACATAAATCGCGTAAACAAATTCCTCGGCTGCTTCCACGTCACAAGGTGGACCGTTTAAAGTTTGGTTGTGAATACCAAACATGGGACATTGAGAAGTGGAAGAAAGTCCTGTTTTCTGATGAGAAAAAATTCAATCTAGATGGTCCTGATGGCTTCCAATGATATTGGCATAACAAAAACATGCCTCCTGAAATTTTCTCCACACGTCATAGTGGTGGAGGGTCCCTAATGGTATGGGGTGCCTTTTCTTACAGAGGGATGATGGACCTCCAGGTAGTGCAGGGTTGTCAAACAGCGGCTTGTTATGTTAGCATGCTACAAAAGGCATCATTGATGATGGAGGGCCATCATTTGTGTGTGGATGGATGGTTATTCCAACAGAATAATGCTGTAAACCATGCTGCAAGACGTACCTTAACCTTTCTACAAGAAAATGAGGTCCATTTCTTGGGACATCCTGCATGCTCACCAGACTTGAACCCAATTGAAAATGTTTGGGGATGGATGACAAGAGATATTTATCGAAATGGCAAACAATATTCAACAAAAAAAATGAACTTTGTGAAGCCATCTTCAGAAGCTGGAGCAACATACCCCGCACCTTAATGGAAACACTTATTTCTAGCATGCCCAACAGAATTTTTGAAGTCATCAAAAGCAGTGGAGGTAGAACTCATTATTAAATTTGGTTGTTGAATGTTTTCATACACTTTTCATACACTTTTTGTACAATTTCGTAGAATTTTTGTCTCTGGTCTTATAATTTTGATCATGTGTAAATCGCCTCATTTTATAAAAATGTAAATTTCTAAATAAAATGTTTGGAATATAGCTTTTTGTTTCCATAACCTTTTAGATTGTAGTATTGGTAACCTTAAGTGGGAGGAGTTTAAAATCTATCCATAAAAAAATATTTCTTTTTAAAGATTTTTAAGTGGTCTTAAAATTTTGATCAGGAGTGTATAATACAAAAGCGATATCCTTACTTTGTGACCCAATTTGTATAATTCAATCTTCAATTTACAGTGTAAGTCTTTATCAAACTAGATCGCCATATTGCAAATCAAACACCAGATTCGCTTGCTTTAAGTTACTTCCCCTCAAAAAAAAACATTTCCAAAAAGCAATTTTTCATAATTTTTCCATTTATGTTTACTTTAATGAATTTTGATCATTATTTTGACTTTTTTATCTACTAACTTGACCACATGAATATAAATACTGTTGCTCAGTATTCTTAGATTTAGGTAACCATAAAAAATCCTTATAGAGTAAGAGTAATGTGAGTTGCTCAAGTTTGGTAACCACTGGTAGAAATTAGTGTGCCTTGAAACAGTACATCTCTCTACTAAATGATAGAACCACCAGAGCCTCTTTTTTTTTATTTACTATTGTAATAAACCCTTAATTGAAAACACTGCAAATTCTCATCTAGACTCTTATTGATTGTGCAAAATTAAAACTTTCTTTTCCAGGCTCAACTTGATCTACAGAACCCCATTTTGAAGTTAAAAAAGATTCAAAGACTTCTTGTTTTTTTTTGTGACACTATTTGCTGTTAATAATAATTTTTATTTGAATATAAAGAAAAATATACTGATAAATTTCTCATGAAAAGGTAGATTGAAAATTTAAAAAAAAGAAAACAAGCCAGATATCTTCCAGGAAACAATGTCAAATTTATACAATAGGCAAAGTGTTGACAGTTGATTGATAAATCCATAAAACCCTAAGTGCCAGTGAAGAAGTAAAAAGATTACTTTACGAAGAACCAATGAATGCACAAAACAGATCAAAAAGAGAGATTAGACATTGGACCAAGAGATAGGACTGAAAGATTGGATGAAGACTTCGATGTGAGATCACCCAAGTCCACATGTGACTAACTGCTTAAGCGTAACTCAACATCAGCCTTGAGCCAAACTTATCAACTAAACAAACTTCTTTATATACACAAGCCAACCAATACCAGTTTAACAAAGTGTAGCACCCAATCTGGAGACAATTTAGATTGACTACCCTGCATGTGCAGTGGGACTAACAAAATTATTGTATACTAAATTTGAGAAAGGTGTGATATTTTTTTCCTTCTTTCTTCTTAGAGTATTTATTTTTTCATTACTGTACTTCTTCACTCTCTTCGGATCAGCCCAAAGTGGGGATACCGACAATGAATCTTGGCCTGCCTGCAATTAAACTAATCACAATGTGGAGGCAGAACAGGCTGGGAGTCGAAAAAACCAATTCATAGTCAACTGCAGTATTGAATGTTTCAGACAACCGGAGAGAGAAGGAAGCTATCTGTGGTTCCTGTGAACAATAGGCTGATAAAGAAGGCATCACAGGTTGGTGCCAGTCATCACTGGATTGACCCTGGGTTGACCATGGGCTGGACAAAGAATTCAGTCAATGGAAAGGAGTGAGAAACAATGAACTTTGTTCATTTCAACCATACAGCTCTAAACATTCCATACTTTTTCTCTTCTTCATCTGACAGCAAAAACCAAACTGAAAACAACTTAGGAACAAGTGACAGATAAGACACTTTCCAATTTTTTCCCTGAAATTTCTCAATTTGCCAAGATTTTTTGCTATTTTGTTTCAATTTTGTCTATTTTTTTGATTGAATTGATTAGCTTAACATGAGTGACCATGAATCAGAGAGGTCTGAAGTGGTAGAGGCTGAGGATGAAGTAGCAGGGTAGCAACCTTCAAATGGCCTAGGAAAGATATTGGGGGGGGGTCCTTGGGTTCCAGCCTTTGGAGGGGACACAAAAGAATTAAAAGAATGACTTTTGCCAATCAATAAAGTCAAGATTGTTTATGATCTCTCTGACCAAGAGACCATGTATGTGTAGTGAACATGAAATTAAAAGCAACTCTCTTCTCTTCTTCACTTTTACAAAAATTTATAATTATATGTGAAATCCTGATTTTGCTGAATAGGAAAAGGATTGACCCTGTACTGAAAGAAAAAGATGAAGCCATATTTCACAATCAGATGTTAAAATAATTTTCTAACTATTGAAAGAAAGCAATTTGCAAAACTGAGAGAAAAGTTAACAAGTCTATGTTAAAATTGTCTTTGGCTATAAAAACAGAAAAAAAGTTGAAGCAGTCAGTCAGATGGGAGCAGAAATTAGAGAAAAGACCACAAGATGTGACTCAAGAAAAAATAATTTGCTGACCCAGACATGTAAAGTCCCATTACACATTCTTTCTCCTTCTTCACTTGAGCTATTTTCTTTACCTCCTCTTCTCCATCCTCAACATTCCTGCAATCAACAAAGAAGAAGTATAACAGGTGAAATTGAATAAAAGGAAGAAATGCCTGAAGCTGGTGAAGGAGGTGGAAAATGAGGAAATAGTGGCCCCTGATAGGTTTAAGGCCAGAGTGAAGGCTCTGCTAAGAGCTAACCAGGATATGGTAGCCAGATCAGATAAAGAACTGAGCCAGACTAGTACAGTTAAGATGCAAATTGATATGGGTGACCACCCTCCAATTAATCTGAGATCCTATAGTCCACTGATAGAAGAAGCAGGGTATAATGGAAGTGGGGATTATAGAAAGGTCAGAATTTCCCTGGAACTTTCCCATAGTGGACAAGAAAGATGGCGGGCACTGGTTCTGTGTGGACTTCTGAAAGCTGAACGCAGTTTCCAGACCATTGGCAGTGCCTCTACTATTGATCGATAACATACTGGCTTTGTTAAGGAAGGCTTGGTATTTGTCCACTTTAGATCTAAGATCAGCACATTGGCAAATAGCCCTGGAAAAGACAGACAAAGAGATGTCTGCATTTGTGTGCCATCTAGGACTGTTTCAATATAGAGTTACACCATTCAAATTGGCTAATGCTCCATGCATCTTTTCAACAACTGATGTCAATAGTGCTGTGGGGAGTGAAGAACTTTGCAGTGGCCTATCTGGACTACATCCTGGTGTTCTCAGAAATGCCAAAACAACTTTTCAACCACCTGGAACACGTATTGGGTCAATTAAGAGGACATGGGTTAAAGTTGAAGCTGTTGAAGTGCTAATTTCTAAGGGAGGAGATGGAGTATTTGGGCTTTATGATAAGCGGAGAGGGGATTATGCCTGATTTGGACAAGGTTGAGGTGATCAGGGAAATGCCCAAACTCAAGACAGTAAAACAGGTAAGAGGATTCATAGGTGCCATAGGATACTATAGATGGTTTATCCAGGGATTCTCCAGAATAACACTCCTCTGATAGCCTTAACTGAGAAATATGCCAGATTGAAATGGACAGAGAACTGCCAGAGAACATTTGACACACTGAAGGAACAGCTGACCACTGTGCCCTTGATGACCTATCCAGACCTCAGCAAGCCCATGACCCTGTACACAGATGCCAGTGAACAGTGTATAGGAGCAGTTCTCACTCAGCCATATCCTGAAAAGGATGGCCCAATGCCAGGTATACCAGAAGAAGTACTGTTATACTTCCTGCAGCACAATCTCTCAGAGAACCAGCAGAGATGGCCTGTAACAGAAAGGGAAGCATTTACTATCAAGTACACCCTCCAGAAATTAGACTATGATTAAAACAAAGCCACATTTACCATAAAACCTGACCACAGGACTCTCCAGTATTTGTTGGAAGCAAAGTAGACAAATAAAAAAATACAGTGGTGGGGGCCTTGAAGTTAAGCAGATACAACTGTAAAATAGAGTATCTGGCTGGAATGGATAACATCTGTGCTGATCTGCACTCTAGGATACTTAAGGTTCGACAGGAAATCTGTGAGAGTGGAGCCGGGGGTAGATGATAGGAATGAGCAGATAGAATTGAAATGGAAAACAGTCCTATGTTAGAGATGGATGGCGAAGAAGAGACATAGGTGGTCACTGACACCTACTGGAAGGAAGAAATTGAGAAGAAACAGGTGGACAGAGAGATAGGTGCTCTTAGAGAAAAAGTAGAGGCAGTATAGCCTCCCTTCATGCACTACATGAAGGGAGACTATACTATCTCACAGGAAGAGATGATGAGGTTAGACCTAGGCAGTACGTACCAAAGGATTTGAGGCTGGAGATGTTAGAAAAATGTCAGGAGAAGTTGGGCCACATGTGGATCAATAAAATGTATGACATGATAGGAAGGACTTATTACTGGCCAAAGTTGTACAGTGAGGTCACTGAATATGGTCAAAGATGTGCCAGGCTCAAAATAGGAGGCAGAGAATGGCGCCATTAAAACGGACTGATCAAAAGATAAGTATGGATGTGTCAGGACCATACGGAAAGATCCCTAGAGATAACAATTATATTGTGAGCTTTGTGAATTGGCAGACAAATTAGCTGGAGGCCTTCACTGTGCCAGATAAAAGAGCTAGAACAGTGGCTGATCTGGTAGTGGGTGAAATTTTCATCAGGTATGGTGCCCCTGCGCAGTTAGTTACAGACAATGGACCAGAAAATGTGAATAATATACTGAAGGAGGTTTTCTTTTTCTTCTTCTTCTATGTGCCCTGTCCCTTCAGGACATAGGCAATCATAGTTCTTCATGTCTCTCTATCCCTTGTGGCTCTTAGTATGTTTGCTCCTGTTACTCCTGGCAACCCCCGAGAAGGTCTTAACTGGTCTAAATGTGGAACACTAATTACATCTCCCTACCACTCTCAAAGTAATGCTAAGGTGGAAAAGTTCCATAAAACCTTAGGAAGTGTTTTGGCTAAATTGGCAAGGGACAATACTGAGAACTGTGACCTGTACCTAACACAGGCTCCAGCAGCCATGAGGTTTTCAATCAATGAAATCTCCAGATTCTCACCATATTACATGCTGTTTTGCAGAGATGTCGTACTGCCAATAGACAATTTGTAGAAGCCCCACAGGAAGTATATGAGAGAGGACCATAACCAGTTAATAATAGGACAGCAGCATAGATTATTTGTCCAGGCCAAAAGGAGAATAAAGAGGGTGCAAAAGACAAAGAATGAGAAGATGAATAAGGGCAGAATGGAAGTGAAACTCAAGGTTGGGGACCCTGTGTACTACAAAATTTACCTGAGGAAAGGAAAGTTGAACCAGAGGTGGGAGCCATATTATAGAATAGTAGAACAGACAGGACCTGTGACATTTGGGATCTGGGATCAGATGGTGGGATAAACAAAAAGGGCTCATGCCAATAACCTGAAATTAGCCAAAGTAGCTGATTGGGGAATAATGAGCCTAAGTAAAAAAGAGCAAAGACAAGGAAAGCAACCCTTATGGAACCAGAAGATATAGAGACAGACAAGTATTCTGGGGAGGAAAAAGATAGAGAAGTGAGTCAACAGCCAGTAGAAAGTGATTATAGCCAACTGGATAGGGTAATTTGAGTGCCACCACAAGGTTGTTACGTAATTGGCCCTGGGGTTACACCACTCCACTCTCACAACCCCATAAGGCAATAAATAGAAGAAAAAAAAAGCAAAAATCCTTAGTGATGAAGCCCAGAGTTTTGGCTTGAAACCCCCTGATTCAAAAGAGATGTCAAGGGTGTGAGAGGAGGAAGATGAAATGATTCTCTTCCAACTCCAAGAAAAGAAAGATCAGAGAGTGAACCAGAGTTACCCCTTAAGAAAAAATTGAGAGAGGTGAAGAACCCTGATTCCCAGTGAGAAACATTTGACTGTGAATGAATGGATATGTTTGGTGTCAGTGTGCAATGATGCCAGGCTAATTCAGAAACCCTATTCGGCCACTGACAGTGTGATTGGTTGGAGAGGGTAGGAGTGGGGAATGAACATCACAGACGAAGAAGGAATTTACTTGTTGGTGCTGTCAACTAGCCAGTGATAGTACTGACAAGATAAAACCTTTGGGATGGAAAGTGCCATGCACATGTCTGAACCAATCAACCTACTGGGACTGATTAGATTAGACTGATTAGAAAGAATAGTTGAAGACAGAAAAATTAAAGGAGAAGGAGACGTATCCTAGAGTTAAGGAATTAAACTAACAATGAATAGTGAAAGGAATGATAAAAATAAGAAATTCTTGTTACCCTTACAGGAATAGCTGGCACAAGGAGATTAACAATACTGTTGATGATGATGATGATAACAGGAACTTGGAAGCATAGCCAAAGTACAATTGTTAAGAATACAAGTGAGGTTATAATAACAAGGTCAGAGTGGTTAGTCACTTTTGTGATGAATTTGAACTCATACGAGTTACTACTCAACAAATTAAAAGGTAAGATAAAAATGTTCAGCCTGACCAGGTTAAAAGTGACAAAAGATTATTCCACACAAGGGAGGTACCTTACACTGTTGTACTACTTTAGAATTGGAAACAGCTATAATAGAAGTCCAGTATATGAGAAATTACCTGAAAGGAATCAAGCTACTAAAAACAAGAGAGAAGAGAACAGTGGTCCCCATTGTTGGGAAAGCGCTAAATGTTGGAGACAGTAACTGAAGATAACATTAAGGTTGCAAGAAGAAAACTGGGAAGAGTAGAAAAGGATCAGAGAATCATGGCTCAAGTGGTGAGAGAAAGTATATCGATTCTGAATGGGACAAGGTTAGAATTGGCCAAGAATAGGGATCTGATGAATTTGTTGGAGCATGTGAGGGCTCAGATGGATGTGTTGTCTTTGGGACAAGTATAGTGACCCCTGGACATTTGGAGGAATTATTACAAAAGATACAGACTGAATTGCTCTATCATTTAAGGCTACCAGTGGATTCCACCAAGGAGTTATAGAAATATAATGCTCTGGATTGTGTAAACTTGAAAGATAATAAAGAATTGGTTTTGGTGTTCATTCCATTGTAAGACAGAGACAGCTTTTTGAGATACATCAGGTGATAAATTACCCATTCCATACCTCTAAGAAGAGAAGGGCCTGGGAGTGGTGATGAGATACCAGATTGAGACAGAGTATATAGTTATGAATTCAGCCAGGATAAAATTTATAATGTAGACAACAGATGAAGCCAGAAAGTGCAAGAATGATGACCTGGAAAAATGTACTTTGCTGAGTCCTATATGTGTGATAAGTGAGCACAAATTGTGTATACTCAAATTATTCAAGGACAATAGAGAAAGGATTGAGAAGAATTGCTAAGTAGAGATATTGACAAACACTATGTTACTGCAAGCTATCAGTATATCTGACAGTTTGGCTAGTGGTTGCTTAGAATCCAATCAATCTGTCCAGAGTATGTGGGGGGGGATTCACTAAAACACTGAGCATGAAACCACCCTTGTCCCTAATAAAACAACCCCTGGAGTGTTCGAGATTTGGCATGTATATCTCCCTACCTCAGTATTACCAGGCCAATGACAGGTATGAAGAGAAAGACTCGATAATAGGGATAGTTGATAAAATCTTAAGTAATTGCACACAGTTATGGGAGCCAATGATGAATGAATTCCCTAGAGTCACTCTAAAACAGATGCAAGGGATGTTAAAACCAATTGACAGGATAAACATGAAGATAGATTAAATATTTTAGGAAAAGAAGGTATGAGTTGGAGAAATAGTAGAGTGATCATAATATACTGGTCTGTAGGGATAAGTACTTTGTTAATCATTGCTCTAGTAGTAAAGGTGATATGGAAAATTAAAAAGAATAGACGGATTAATGGTGTTTTCATAAGCATGCAACAGCAGGAAAAAGGGATACTACTCAGTGAACCTTGCCCAAGTGAACTAAATAAAGATAAAGAAGAGACCAGATTGAACTTGACAGCAGAAATAAAAGAAGAGCTGACTCCTGTCAAGAAACAATCAAAACCTCCCACTGTAGAGAGAAGAATAGTAGCCAAAAAGAACAAACTATAAGATGCACATACATACTTTCACAGTACACACATACCCAACAGAAAAGACTTTTATAAACATTGCATCAAAAAAAGGAAGATATTGCATGTAAAGATGAAAAGTGGAAAGACATTTTTACTACATGAGAACTATTTTAGCAAGAATTAATATACATGAGAAATAGTGTATTCATAAAACTGGGAATTTAAAGTGTTATTTATGAGTAAATTACAGAAAGGGTAAGGGAGGAATGTGACACTATTTGGTTGCTGGTGGTTAATAATAAATTTTAATTTAAATATAAAGAAAAATATACTGATAAATTTCTCATAAAAAAGGCTAAAGAACAATATAATTCATTCCCAGAGATTGAAAATTAAAAAAAAAAAATCAAGCCAGATGTCTGCCAGGAAACAATGTCTAATTTGTACAATGGGCAAGGTGTTGACAGATGGTTGATAAAACTGTAAAAACCCTAAGTGCCAGTTAAGAGCTGAAAAAGTTACTTAACAAAGAACCAGGTGTTCAGTATCTGAAGCCATATGATGGGAAAAATATTCAGCTGATAAATTTATTTTAGTGAATTCTAATTGCAAGATTTTCAACAACTGTCAAGTGATAATGCCCAGAGAAAGCTAACCCAATGTACTCAAATTTTGATCCAGGAAAAAGAAAGAAAAGACACATGTGAACGATAGTTGCTTTCATTTTTTTAAAAAAGGCAATAAAGATAAGGTGGGTAGGAGCCACAGACACAGGTGACTCACTGAAGAAAGAGGTTACAGGAAGAGTATTGTCTGCAACCATTACCCAAGAGAGGGGAAACAACCAAGTTCGGAAAATAATTCTTTTTTTTTCCCAGGACCAAAGGCAGTGAAAATGATAGGTGGGGAAAATACCACTTCCCCAACTACTTCATACCTCCACACCAGTATTTGGCAGATACTAATAAAAGTGAATGCTTGAAATGAATTATAAAGAGAGACCAGAGATCAGTCTGAGAGATTGGATGGAGACTTTGACAGGAGATCACCCAAGTCCGCACGTGACTAACTGCCTAAGTGTAACTCTGAAATCAGCCTTGAGCCAAACTTACCGAAATCAACTAAATAAACTTCTTTATATACACAAGCCAACCCTTACCAGTTTAACTAAGTGTAGTGCCCAATTTGGGAACAGTTTAGATTGACAACCCTGTATGTGAAACACTACTAACGAAATTATTGTATACTATACTTGAGAAAAAGCATGATATTTTTTCTTCATTCTTTTTTGAGTATTTATTTTTTTATTACAGTACGTCTTCACGCTGTTCAGACTGGCCCAAGGTGGGGATACTGATGATGAATCTTGGCCTGACTGTGATCAAACTAATCACAACGTGGGGGCAGAATAGGCCAGGTACCAAAGAGTGGAGAGAGAAGGCAGCTATCTGTGGTTTCCATGAACTATAGGCTGATAAAGAAGACATCACAAACTGACCTGTATTTAAGTTACAAATCACACCAGCTGTTTCAAACTTGCCACAATTATGATGAATATTATATGAACATTTTTGCAATTGACTTTCATTTCCAGCACATTTGACATCATCCATCAAATATAAGCCATCTTTAGCCTCTCCATAGAAAGAATTTTTTACAAATGTTGCTGCTCCTCTGGGAAAACAAAAGAAAAGAAACATGAAAAAGCAAACTTTTTAAAAATCCATATTGTGAAAAGAATAAGTTACTACTTCCAGATAAAAGCCTTTTATTTTGAATTAAGAGAAAAATACATGTTTTGATCTCTAATGAATAAATGACGAAATAAACAAGGAAAATTAATGGTACAAATAACAAGCTAACATTTAATAATATCAACCACAACACAATATAATCATAAATACTAATATTATAGTGGAGACATATATAGCCCTTGAGATATATAGATGAAGAAAGTCTGGGCGTAAAGAACTGGAAATAAAAAAAGTACTTTTGATACACTATAGTATATAAAAATAATATTTATAATAGTTTTTACAGTCTTTACATCAGTACATGAAGTGGGCTTTGTAGAAATTGCCTCTATAAAGACTAAATAATTTTTTGCACTCTAAATTGCACATCTGACATTAGCAACTTTTCATTTAATCGTTGGTGGAGATAAGTCACATGGGTCATGTGACGACTACTTTGTGACATCACTTCATACATTGACAGGAGTGGCCAGTCAGTTTTAGTTTGTTTACAGCAGTCAAAATGAGTGGTTGTTTTTTTAGCCTGGACCAAATAGCCTTGGATGAGGTTAAATCTACCTTCCTGGGCAGCTTACAAGCACATGGTGTCATTTCTCTTTGGGTATATATCTTTCCTAGATAGAGAAAGAGACTCTAACTTGCAGTCCTCAATTTGGGAAAATCCAGGACTCACCATTTCCTTTTTTGGAATATGTCCTCACCTGGGATATAATAGATGAATTTGAATTTGAATATAGAGTCCTAAATATGACTTCTCGAGACACAGGTGTCTCTCCATGTTATATATAAGACACATCCTTTTAGTTCCTTCTTATACTCTGCCTTGTTCTGTAGATATATATTATATTGTTCTCCACATGGGACACATGTATAAATATATATATAGTTTTGTGTATGTCTTACCAGTAAAAGTTTCTTTAAGAACCAAGCATGTTTGTCATTTCTTTACCTTTCAACCATTCTGTTCCACCTGTGAAATGCAGTGTTATATATCACAGATATTATAATGTCTCTATTATGTAAAGGGTCTGAGTGAAAGTGATGGAAGGCTGAGTCAGTATAGCTTGAGTGAAGCTTTATTTTACTAAAAATCTACTCCGGTAGTGAACCGTTCAAGAAAATGGCTGTCTACATCATGGAGACAGGAAGACAAAAACAAAGGGGAATTATTCAGTCCTGGAAAGTCAGAGGTAGATTGGAGAGTTCTTTTATTATTTTCACCACATTCTCCATCACTTAGGAAAAGATCAGGTTCATACATTTTCTGGAAAGGGGTGGTTTCTAAGGGTGTCTCTGTTCAAACTGAAAATAGAGAAAAGAAAAAAACAGATGTTCAAAGCTGATAAATTTTCAGCTAAATACAGTGGTTTTCAATGAATTCTAGAAGAGCATCAAAGATTCAGTATATCAGCATTTTCTGAAGAGGTCCTCTGAAAGCTATCCAAGGGCATAGGATGAGGAGATGTAGGAGTGGAATTTTCAGTGGCATGGTTTTTCGAGGGCAGTTGAATCATCAATAACAGAATTTTCAAGAGCACTCCGCAGAGGAGGAGTAGGAGGAGTAGTGTTAAACTGGATAGGGGCAACTATTGGATCAAGTTCTGTGTGTGTACTGTTAGTTTTGTCACCCACTAGTGCAATATGGCATAGAGACACAGTTGTTTCTTGTCCATTATTGAGTTGCACATGAGCATAGTTCGAGTTGACTTCGAGTATGTCAACTGTCTCAACTAAAGGCTCATATTTACTCCCGTGTACATGACGCCTCTGGAACACAGATTTTGATTTTGTCAACCATATTGGTATGGACTCACCAGAAACTGATTTCCTTTGGTAATTAAACAAACGTTCATGAGGTGTACAGTTTAAGGCAGTGGAAAGCAATGAGTGAATGCACTGGAGTGCTACATCTAGAACTTTTTTCCAACTAGCAATCGGGAGATTACTAGACCGTAGAGCTAGGCTCACCATTTTCCAAATGATACCATTGTATCTCTCTGCTTGTCTATTGCCCTGCAGATTAAAGGCAGTTGTTTGGCTGGTACTAATGCGTCGAAAAAGTAGAAATGTCTTTAATTAGTCCAACATAAAAGCTGTACCCTGATCAGAGTGCACAAAAGAAGGGTTTCCAAAAATGGAAAATAAACTGGTCAGATGTTTCTTAACAGTCACTGCCGAGACATCAGCACAAGGGTAAGCAAAAGGAAAATGGGAGTATTCATCAACCACTGTTAGTATGAAACGATTGCTAGAATTTGAGGGTAAAGGTCACTTGAAGTTTATACTTAATCTTTCAAAGGGTTGGCTTGCTTTTATGAGTGTTTGAGGAGACATTTTAATGAACCTAGGCTTTATTTCAGAACATACCTGGCATGACCTTGTTACCGCATATTTTTGCTTTTGACACAATGCAGCATTCGGTTTACCCCAGGGTGACGTAAATCTTTGTGCAAGATACGTAGTTTATCAACAGAGAGAGTAGAAGAGCAAATTCGTGATAAATCGTCCGCAGCATCATTTTGTTTTCCTGAACGATACACTATGTCATAACTGAAACAGGCAAGTTATAATTTCCATCGTGTGATCTTCTCGTTGTTTTATTTTGATTTTACTTTTAAGATTGAACATGAAGGAGACAGATTTATGATCTGTGATGAGCTTAAAATGCTTCTCGGGTAATAAGTGTTGCCATTTTCAAATCACTTCTACAATTGCATAGGTCTCCTTTTCAACTAATGAGTGCTTTTGTTTGGCTGAAGTGAAAGTTCTTGAAAAGAAAGCTACAGGTCGACGGTTTTGGGTTAAAAAGGCACAATAGCATGTTCCAAAGCACCAGTCTCAATCTAAAAGAGTAGAGTAGAGTCTATAGCCACCAGGGATGATTTTGTGATCTCCTTCTTTAGATGCTTGAAGGCATCCATTTATTCTTCAGTGAGAGGAAAATGGGTAACCCTAGTTAAGGGATGCAATTTTTCAGAGAAATTTGATATCCACCTAGAATAGTGAGAAAACATCCCCATTGCTCATCAGAGAGAGGTATGGTCTTGAGGTACTGGTAGGTCCACCAATCTTTTGAGTCTGTCGGTGTCAGGTTTTACTGAACCCAAGCTTATCGTATACACAAGCAAATCCACCGAGCTAAGTGAATAATGACATTTGTTTTTATTCAGTGTTAGGCTGTACTTTACTATACTATTCATGAATTTCTTTAGATTGTTGTCATATTCTACCTGGTTATGACCACAGATAGTAATGTTGTTGATATAGGCATAGGTTCCGCAGAGGTCTTCTTGCTTGGTAATGTCTCCTGGATTTCACTGATATTGGATGACAGTCAGAAGTTAGATTCACAAACAAAGAGGGATAAGGGACATTATTCATTGCAGTTAGTCCACAAATGGTGAGGGGTGGAAGCAGTCCTCCAAAAGGTATTTTTACTGAAGAATGCTGATGTAGGAAATTATGCCCAAGAATGACATCACAGCATAAGTTAGCCATAACAGACAGCTTGACATTACTATACTCTCTACCACTTAGACTGAGATATACTATACAATGTCTAAGAGCAGAGGATGAATGGGAACTGCTAGCCATAAAAATTCTTTCTGAACTTGGCAAGATAGCCAATCCGAGCTTTTAACCTCATCAAGATTAATAAAATTTTCTGAGCTTCCAGTATTAATAAGTATTTTTAGAGATTGGCCTTTGATTTTTCCACACAATGTCAAGCAAGACAGACTCTCTGAGAAATTATGAGATGGAATGGAAGAAGCTAGAATAGTTTCACCATGGTGCATAGCAGCTGTTGTAGATGATCTGCAGACACGTGCAAAATGTCCTTTCTTTTTACAATTTTTGCAAAAGGAGTTTCGAGCAGGGCATCTAATTCTGTCATGTCTCTGATTCCTGCAGAAGAAGCATTTGTGTCCATCAATGGCAGCCATGGTATGTTCCTCATAGCACCCAGGCTGTCCATCATCTTCAGCCTGAACAGTGGAGACAGAAGCGTTTAGTGAGTTCTGCTGAGAGTAGGACGCTAATTGTCTCTGTGCCATTTCAAGTGTTAGCCCCTGGTCATAAGCAGTGCCTAGATCCAGTGTTTTATTTTCTAGGAGCTGTTGTCTGATCTGATTAGATGAAATTCTGCTTATGAATGCGTCTCGTATGTATTCGTCTCTCGTCTGTATTGTTGTAACAGCCTGGAACTTGCAATCCTTGGCGAGTTTCTTTAAAGCTTGCAAAAACTGGTCTACACTCTTGTTAGTTTGCTGACGACAAGTAGCCAGCAGATGGTATATCCTACAGAAGATGGTATTTCTAGGCTGCACAAAGTCTCCTTCCAGAATGTCCATGGCTGAATTGTAGTCATCAATATCAGAGATGTGTTTAAAGATAGGAGGAGAGACAAGGTTGATAAGTAGATTCAATTTTAGCCTGTCTGTCAGTGGAGTCAGTTGTTGTGTTTCCCCGGCTGCTTCGAGAAAGATATAGAAGGATCTTTTACAGTGTCGCCATGTGTCCGTCGAGTCAGGTTTATTTGCATCTAGATATAGCAAAATCAATTAAACAAACTCCTTTATATGGTCTGTTCTTCAAATTTAAATTTACCAAGCAGCTTAACTCAATGTTAATTTTTGGGAAAAGCAAGAGTTGAAGATAGTGGAACTTTCATAATTCAAATTTCCTGTGTGAAACTGCGTGGTATGTATGAATTGTTTCTTAAATCTGTATTTTTTTCCTTTTTTTTCTCACTTTTTGGCGTTCATGCTTCATTTGTAAAATAAAAAAAAATTTGGGGTTTTTATTTATTTATTTATTCTGTTATGCGAAGCTATCCTGGCCAAGGTATCAGCAGTCACTTGTAAACCCCCGCACCCCCGTGAAAGCTCTATGGTCTGTTCTTCAAATTCAAATTTACCAAGCAGCTTAACTCGATGTTAATTTTTGGGAAAAGCAAGAGTTGAAGATAGTGGAACTTTCTTAATTCAAATTTCCTGTGTGAAACTGCGTGGTATGTATGAATTGTTTCTTAAATCTGTATTTTTTTTCCTTTTTTTTCTCACTTTTTGGCGTTCATGCTTCATTTGGAAAAAAAAACAAAAAACTTTGGGGTTTTTATTTATTTATTTATTTATTTATTCTGTTATGCAAAGCTATCCTGGCCAAGGTATCAGCAGTCACTTGTTACCCCTCCCCTGTGAAATCTCTATGGTCTGTTCTTTAAATTCAAATTTACCAAGCAGCTTAACTCGATGTTAATTTTTGGGAAAAGCAAGAGTTGAAGATAGTGGAACTTTCTTAATTCAAATTTCCTGTGTGAAACTGCGTGGTATGTATGAATTGTTTCTTAAATCTGTATTTTTTTTCATCTTTTTCTCACTTTGTGGCGTTCATGCTTCATTTGGACTTCAACTAAGTTAAAACTTAGTTAACTCTCCACCCTTGGAATTTTTTTTTTTTTTTTTAAATAGGAGTAGATAGATCACACTATCACCCAGTCCATACTCCTCCCATGTCTATTGAACTGGAGTAGAGGCTTGCCCCTTGTTTCCTGTTTAGGATATGATTTCTGGCTTTCTCTTCTCTCTCTTCACACCTTGGTATTGGTGCTTCCGTGAGTTTCCTGCGATCTGGCTGGTTGGTGGCAACGGCTGATCACTGTGAGGGTACCGGGTTGGGAGTTTCCTGGTTGCTGCTTCCGACTGGTAGTTAGGAGCCCTAACTCTTGCATAGCGTCAAGAGCGGCTGCTCTGATCAACAGTTGTATAATATCGGGGTTCTTGTAGTGCCATGTTGTGCATGGATAGGTGTCCCTGCAAGCGCTTTCGGTGGGCAACCCTGAGGCCACACCTTGTTGCAGCCCTAGCCAGTTTCCCTCCCAGCACAGATCGTGGATAATGACCGCCTGTATCCTTTACCTTAGGTCCCTTTCTATAAACAAAAACATGATGAAACAAATCAGAAACAACCCTAAACCAGTTAAATTCAAACCACCTAAACCCATGAACCTTTCTTTCACTAATATCTGGGGCATTCGTACTAACTTTCCTAGTTACTGCATGAAAAGTCCCCTGACATCCTTGCGCTCTGCGAAACTAACCTCAACTCAGCTATTCCCTCCTCTGACCTCTCCATCCCTGGTTATCTTGCCCTCTTAAGGAAGGATTCCACTGTCCACATGCATGGGCTGGGTGTCTACATCAGCGAACACCTCCCCATAGCTAGGGTGACTTCACTCGAATCTACTGATAACCAATACATGTTTCCTCCTGTCTCGGTTAGTTACCTATTCTTTCTTTACCGTTCTCCCTCCTCACCTGACTGCTCCTTACTAGATATCATTGTCGACGACATAGATAAGGCTATTTCCTATCACCCATTCGCCCACATATTTGTATTTGGAGACCTCAATGCCCATCACTCTGAGTGGCTTGAAAACGCCGTTACTGATCCAGCGGGCATTCACACCACGAACTTCGCTATTTCCAATCCCTTAAGCAAGTGGTGGACTTCCCCACTCGCTTCCCAAGCACTCCCTCGGGTCATTCCTCACTACTAGATATATGTTTCACCTCTGCACCTGACGCCTGTCAAGTCTCACAGCTTTGCCCTCTTGGCAACTCCGACCACGCTGTAGTCTCTCTCAGTATTTCTTTCCAATCTCACTCCCCCCAGGAGCCCCCTACCTATAGGACCTCCTACCTCTACCAAAAAGCTAACTGGGATGCCTTTCACGATTTCCTTGCGATGTACCTTGGGGAAAAGTGTTCGACCTATCAGTTGATGACTGTGCCTCTGAGGTTTTGTCATGGGTGAAAGCTGGCATTGATGCCTTCATACCCACCAGGAAGTATTGCTTAAAACCTACATTCCTCTCCGTGGTTCTCCGCCATTGCCCACAGGAACCATTACTTCCGTCTGTTCCGGAGACAGTCATCTGATCACAATAGGCGCCTGTTTATATCTGCTCGCAATGAGTGCAAGAGAACCCTAAATGACTCCAAACTGTTGTTTGCTGAGAGAATGCAACAGTGCATAGCTGATCGGCTCCAAGGACTATTGGAGGATTTGCAAACGAGTGCTCAACAATAGGAAATCCTCAATAACTCCTTTAATCCATGAATTTGAGGTTCTCACGTCATCTGCGGACAAAGCTGAGTGCTTTGCCCGCAGATTCTCATCCAACTCCACATTTGTCTCGTCCGGAGTACACCCACCCGACTTTCTTATTAGAACTGAGGCCAAACTGCACGACGTATATATTACCCCGACAGTAGTATCCCGAGTAATTTCAAAACTCGACCCCCATAAGGCGAGTGGAGACGATGGAATCCCGGTGATAGTCCTTAAGAGGTGTGCTCCTGAACTTTCCCCTGTCCTCTCTAAAATCTTTAACTACTGCCTTTATGCTTCCTGCTTTCCTGCATGCTGGAAGTTCTCTTCAGTCGTTCCTGTATTTAAGAATTGTGGTGAACCCTCGGACCCATCCAACTATTGCCCTATCAGTCTTCTACCGATATTTGGGAAAGTATTTGAGGCCATAATCAATGCTGAAATAGTTCATCATCTCACTGCCCACAAACTCTTCTCTGACAGGCAATATGGCTTCCGCTTTGCCAGGTCCACGGGCGATCTGCTAACAACCGTAACGGAGTACATGCTACAGGCCCTTGATGAGTCTGACGAGGCTCGTGCTGTTGCTCTGGACATCTCCAAGGCTTTCGACAGGGTTTAGCACTCTGGCCTCCTATGCAAGCTACAGGGTTACGGTATTACCGGTCGCCTGCTTGAACTAAACCAATGTTTTTTAAATAATCGCAAAATGAAGGTCGTTTTGAATGGGTGTGCCTCTTCAGCCTACAGAATGAATGCTGGTGTCCCACAGGGCTCTATCCTGGACCCGACGCTCTTCCTTATTTTCATCAATGACCTCCCAGATGAGATCAAGTCCCAAGTAGGCATCTACGCAGATGACACTACAATATACTCTCGCACCAGTAAGAAACCTGTCGTGGCGGACAGACATAATCTCGCTGCTGACCTTGAACGGGATTTACACTCTGTGGTGAACTGGGGCAAAAAGTGGCTTGTCAACTTCAATTCGTCTAAGACCAAGCTGTTGTCTGTCAACCATTACAGGCAACCTCTCCTGCCTCCCATAAGCATGGACCAAGCGATTCTCCCTGAGAGCAATACACTACGCCTTCTCGGCCTTACCATGTCCTCAGACCTCAAATGGAACCACTATATTAAATCCATAGCAAAATCTACTGCTAAGAAGGTTGGGTCACTATGTCAATCCAGGATGTTTTTTCCGCCTGAATCCATCCTGCATATATACAAGTCAACCATCTGTCCGTGCATGGAGTACTGCTGCCATTTATGGTCAGGCGCCCCTGCCGTTCTCCTCAGTGTTCTTGATAGGCTCCAAAGGAGAGTCTGTAATGTGATAGGTACTGATCTGGTGGCTTGACTGCAGCCACTTCCCCACTGTCGAAATGTGGCCTCCCTTTGTCTGTTCTATAAATACTTTCATGGCTTGTGCTGCAACGAACTTAAGTCACTGGTGCCTCCTCAACAGGTGTTTACTCGTGCAATCAGACTGGCAACTGGGTCCCACCCATTCACAGTCAGGTTAGCCAAATGCAGACGACAATTCTACTCCTGCAGTTTCTTCTCTCGCACTTCCCGCCTGTGGAACTCGCTCCCATATTCTTGCTTTCCTCCAGAAATTTAAATGCAAAGTCAATACTCATCTACTAACCACTGGACTCTAGCTCTCTCCCCACCCCCCATATAACCTTCCCTTTCTCTCCACCTATGTATCTGTGTCGCACCTGCATTCTCAGCTTTCTATTGCTCCTTTCTAACTAGTTTGTACTCCTCACTCTTTTCTAATTAATCTTTTTACAGTTATGTAGCCCCCTGCACATCAGTGGCATTTCTGTCTTGCTTGGAGTGAAATGATTAAAAAAAAAAAGAAAGTCAGCCCTTACCAGTTTAACCAAGTGTCACATTGGGGACAATTTAGATTGACTACTCTGCATGCAAAATACTAACAAAATTATTGTATATTTTATACTCAAGATAAATTGTGATATTTTTTCTTCAGTCTTCTTTGAATATTTTTATTTATTACTGTACATCTTCATTCTTCTTTAAGTATTTTTTTATTTATTGCTGTACGTCTTAACTCTGTTTGGACCAGCATGAGACAGGGATACTGATGATGAATTTTGGCCTGTTTGCAAGCAAACTGTTCACAACGTGGGGGCAGAGCAGGCTGAGAGTTAAAGAAACCAATTCATTGATCAAATGCAGTATTAAGCGCTGCAGATGACCGGAGAGAGGAGGAAGCTATCTATGGTTCAGGTGAACGATAGGCTGATAAAGAAAGCATTACAGCATAACTATACCATGATTCTCATAAGAACTTCATCCACAGAAAACCATAATCATGTCAAATTACAACATTAAAAACAATATTGTTAATATTTTAGAAGACATTTAAAAAAAAACACAAGTTCAGAGTTAGGCTAATCATAACAAAATCATAGAACATAAAATAACCAATCGGAGTCTTGCACAAGAAAATGTGCAGCACTATGAAAACTAAGATTTATAGATTTCTGAGAATTACTTCAGCTTTGCTAAATGGAATTACCTGGACTCACTCAGTCAAGTGGCTTTTTGTTTCTTTTGCTAACTAAAAGATAAGACTGATTTTTGTTTTTTATTTTATTTGTATTACTTGTTTATTGAAATGAATGATGAGGATCTGGACAAGACCATTAGTGGAATGAATATTTATTACTGTGATTTACAATAATTTTGGCACATGACTGAAGTGAGAATGAAGTGAGGCTGGTTGACATTTTCTATCTTAAACCTAGCTAAGAAAATTTACAATTCAATCACTTATTACATCATCACTTTACTACAGGAACTCATTTCACCAAAGAGTGAGTTTCGGTGGAATATTGACACCAGTGTGACATTGGTTGTTAGGACTGGACAATTTTTGGCCTTAAATCATTTGCCTGAGTTCCTCAATTTAAACTGGCTTTGTACCATATCCCATCATCATGGAGGGAACAAGTAAATACCAAGAGTAATATCTATTCCACCTGTTGCTTTGTTTCCAGGCTACATTATGAAATACAGATTGTTGTCACTTGTTCTCAACAGTTTTCATTTATTTATTCCTCTCTTCCTTTACAGTAAAATGCGTGTTGCTTTCAAAACACCGCATCAAAGACTTTATCCACTGGCCATAAGAAAATACATGTGATCAAGAGAAAATCACAAACCATCCCCTTCTATATAAGTGACCCAACCATCGTGTCACACCTATACAGCAGTAGTAGTGAGAACTGGGTAGTCTTTATACTTAGTTTATATTATACATATGCTCAGTAAATGTAAAACTAACCATGGCAAAAATAAATATATATATACATGTATAAGGTGAGTGGAGAAAGAAAAAAGACAAAAGACAAACAGAGAGATAGTGAATACAGAACGAAGAATTCTTACAACGTCCAAAACATTAATTTAAAAACAGTGCTCGATATATAATATATAGAGCTGTGAATATTTATTATAAATTATATTTTAGAACATGTACATAATTATTCTATATATAACCTCTACGAAGGTATGCTCATTTTGGCATTGAAGCTTCAATGCCGAAACGAGTGTACCTTTGTAGATGTTATATATAGAATAATTATGTACATGTTCTAAAATATAATTTATAATATATATATATATAGATAGATAGATAGATAGAGAGGGGGAGAGGAGGGGAGAGTTGTGTTGCCTGGATATCAGGAGACAATGAGCAAAAGATTAGAAGGCAAGCTGAAATGGAAAGAAGTTAAAACTGATAGATTAAAAACTTTTTATGAAGAGAGAGAGAGAGAGAGAGAGAGAGAGAGAGAGGAGAAAAGAAAAATAAGAGAAAGAGGAAAAGAAAGATAAAGAGAGAGACTGCAGTAGAAAATATTTGGGTAATCCTTATTTGCATATGAATGTAATCTATGAAGATTTAGATAAAAACAGGCAACAAAGTTTAGAAGACATACAGAAAAGGTTGATAAGATACAGCCAAATAGTAAGAGCAGAGCAGAGCCATTAGATAACAAATAAACTTACTTTTCAACACCCATGGAATTTCCACAAGTTCTTCTCCTATTAATTTCCTATACCATTTAAAACTTTTGTGTCAACCCAATAATTTCCATTAATATTGAAATTATTGAAAGAATTTACACATTTATCTGAATTACAAAGGAAAACATAAATAAAATAGTCAATGTAATGTGTCACTTACCGATTAAACCCAAGTTGTCTGCAGGCTACATTGGCATCCTTGATATCCCATTCGCCATCACAAACATAACCCCAGGAATTATTTCGGAAAACTTTCACCAAACCAACATTGTAATAGTCAGAATTACCTGAAAGTCTACAAAAAAAAAAGAAAAAGTTGAAATCAAACTTAAGGAGTATATTTATAATGCCAAAGGACAGAGGAAGGGTGGAATGCTAAACTCTGACCCTTGGAGAAACCTTTATTCACTTTTTATTTTGCCTGCTGACTATAAAACAAATAAAAAAGAGGGAACGTTAACTGACTTTCATTAATGGCTTCAAAATGAAAGATAGACTGTTTTAAAATCTTTTGATCAACAATCTCAGCATTTAGTGCATTTTCTTCAAGAAATTTTCAAAGAAAATCTGCATATTGGTCAATCTTAACTGACCAAAATTTACCACTAATTTGAATGAAAGGATACACAAATTTGAAAATGCTTTGTTTTGTCTCATAAAAAAGAATTGTATCATTCTCATTGATCTTTCATATTTAACAGTAAAAGAATTGCATTAGATTTTATGTTTATACAAAATGGAAAAGTTTGTTTCATGTACTTTTAAATTACGACCAACTTCACCCTCTTACATGACAATTCCTATTTTATAAAATAACCCAGTAGATCTCAGCTCATCAGAGAACCAAAAATAATTATCGCTGATATAATTATCACCGCATATTAAATTCAGACAACTAGGCATAATTCCAGTATAAACCCAAACCAGAATCTGCATTAAATAATTAGTACTGAAAAACAAATTGCTCTGATATTTTTCAACCTATCAGATGGGATCTTGCCACATGTGCATAAGCAGGCACACTTCTAAGAAATTACTCAACTGGAAGTAGGATGACATCAAAGTGAGTTTCTGTATTTTGTGTCCATCACATTCACAATATCAAAGCAAGTAAATTCTTCATGTCTCACATGGGCCATTTGTTTCTGGCCAGACATTGCAGTTCACAGATCTGTCAGGCCCCTACATTGTAGATGCGGCTGTGACTTTTGGCTTTTCCCAAAGATAAAAATGAGCTGAAATATGGTGGATGATAATATGGACAGTGATGAGGCAGATGATAATGATCCTGAAAAAGAACTTTGCAGATTGTTTTAAAAGGTTGAAGGTATGATTGGAAAAGTGTATAATATCCCAATGAGAGGACTTTGAAGACTGATGGCTCAATCTGTAAGCAAGACTCACTAGTGAAAATGCTCCTGCTCATTTATTCATGATAGACTTAGTCCATCATAGTGTTCATTGAGGGTGCTGGGATATTCCATTCTAACCACCCACCAAGTTAATATTTCTCATGAAAAAGAAAAATTTTTCTTTACTACATTCTCCTCTTTGGATCAGGACTCAGTTACTCTTCTTTTCTTCCTGATGCTTTTTTTGCTTCCCACCCCTTTGGATTGGTAAGGTAAATGGATTTTGGGGAGCCAGTATTAGTGGTGTTGGGAATACTTCCAACTAGATTGGTGAAGATATGGGCACTGGCACCTCCAATGTGTCATATAAATAGCTCCATATACCTTTCATGTACAACATCACTGGTGTGTCTTGGCCTTATTTGGTTGATATGCCTTTTGTATTGTAATCCATTCCCTTTTATTACATACATGACTCTTTTTATAATTATGTCATTTTCCCCAAAACTTTTCGCAGCTCTGTAGCACTTAAAAAATACTTTGTTGCCTATTCTGTAAGTTTTAATTTAAAGTTTTTCTTTTTAGAAACATTTTTCATCCAACCCAGTAACAGTGTATCAAATACAGATCTAATCTTTCTTGTAAACATGAGTTCTGCTGGTGAAAACCCTGTGCCTGTATTTGGGTTAGGAATGATCTTATAGACTGCTAGGAACTTTTGTATGCTTTTCTAACTTGTGTCTATACCTTGGTTTTTCATCAAGGCTCTCATGAATGTGTTTACAAACCTCTCAGCCTGACTGTTGGATCTCGGATGGTGTACTAAGGTTGTAAAATGATCAGTAGGTGGAGATGTACAAAAATCTTTAAACTCTTTGCCTGTAAATTGGGTTCCATTATTGTTGACTAGCGTTTCAGGCAATCCAAAATTTAAAAAAATTCATTTAATGCATTAATCATATTTGTAGCAGTTGGATATTTGCATTGAATTACTTTTCAACCATTTAGAAAAACTGTCCACAATTATGAGATAATAAATAACCATCCATGGGTCTGGTGTAGTCCAAATGTAATATTGACCATGAGATGTCTGTTTTTGGCCATTGCTGTATTTTTATAATCAGCGCTTTTGCTACAAGTTGGCAACTTCTACATCCTTTCACTGTTTGCTCAATGTCATCATCCATTTTTAGCCAATACGTGAAACCACACAACATAGATTTCATTCCAGATATGCCCAAATCTCCAACATGGAATTTTTCTCTGCAAAGTGTAGGGTATAACAACTCTACCTGCATACAGAAGTACTTGTTTGCAAATTGAAAATAGTGATAATTTTTATCCCATTTTGTTACTTCTGTTCAGCCAGAGTTGTTTTTTTTTTATTTTACTTATAAACTCATCTTTTTCTGTTGCTTCCTTTATATCCTCCAGTGTCACTGGTAACACGGATTGTATTACAAATTAATATGGATAGTTCATTTTCCTTCTGTAAAGCAGCAGTCACTGTGTCTTCTAGTGGTTCAGCACACTTCAAGATTAATCAAGATAGTTCATCAACACAGGCTAATTCCTTTGAGGGCAAAAACTCTATTTTAAAATTGTAATTTACTAATATTACTCCCCATCACTGAAGCCTGTTTGTTGTATGTGTGGGAATACCTCTTTTAAAGCCAAAAATTGTTAATAACAGCCTATGGTCAACTTGTTATTCAAATTTCCTTCCATTAATAAAATGATGAAATTTCTTCACTGCATAGATTATTGCCAAGCTTTCTTTTTCAATCTGACTGTAGTTTATTTCTGCAGGTAATAATATTTTTGACACATTGGCTATTGGCTTAGTTCCTCTTTCTTTAAATTTGTGGAGAATTACAGCTCCAATGCTATAATTACTGGCATCTGAAGATAGAATTATTTCTTTCTCCACTTTATAATGCTAAGTCAGTTAATAAGCATTTTTTAATTTTTTGAAATGTGTCCTTGCATCTTCCTGACCAATTCCATTTTATGTCTTTTGTCAATAATTTGTTCAAAGAGTCATGCATATTAGGAATATATATGCCATAATAATTGGCTAAACCCAAGAATGCCTGTAAATTATTAATGTTAGTTGGCTGTGGCATGTTCTTGATAGCTTCAGCCATTTCTGGATCTGGTTATCTTCCATCTTGTCAATAATCTGCCCAAGATACTTTATTTGCTTCATGAAGAATTCACACTTTTCAATACTTAACTTGAAACCATATTCATCAATGTTTTCAAAACTGCTCATCCATGTTTTTTATGTTCTTTATTATTTGGCGTTTTACCAAAATGTCATCCAAGTTGCAAACTCCAGTTCAGCTAACATCAAATCCATTATTTGCTGGAATAAATTAGGGACCACTTTCAATCCAAATGGTAGACGATTTAGTTTAAAGAGACCTCTGTGCATATTAATGGATTAATGGATAACAGCTTTAAACAGTCTTCATTCACTTTTACTCGTAAGTAGGCATCCAATAAGTCAATCCTAGAGACCACCTTGCTGTTGTTGAGTTTAGAAAAGATGTCTTCAGGTGATGGATGCTGGTAAGTGTGGTCTTTGATGCAGTTGTTTAACCCAGCAGAAAAGTGTGCACACACTCTTATTTTTTTATTCTTAGTCTTGACATAAACTGTAGGGAATGCCCATTTAGAATAGTCAATTTTTGTTATTACTCCCATTTTCAATAATTGTTCTAACTCATTATTTATTGGATACAATACAGCAAATGGAACACTTCTCTTAGGCTTGAACACTGATTTAACATTGTCTTTGAGTTCAAATTTGACTTCAGTTTATGTACAATATCCAAGACCTTCTGCAAACACTCATGGAAATTCATCTCTTAATTCAGAAATGAATTTTTCTGTTTCTCTTGCTTTTTTTTCTTTATGGCAACATTCACCTTCTTACAAAGAGAGTTAATGGGTGATTTTCATAAGTTAAACAGAATTATCTAATCAGTGCCAAAGAAGCTCGTTGCACCTGGGATTGTGTAGACTTTTCATTTCTAATTCTTTTTGATCACCAAAATATTACAACTAAATTCACCTTTGAAATTTATTTTTTACCAGACACACATCTGGCAATTATTTTTGAGCTTGTCAATGTTGAACAACCAATTTCCAAACTTGTTCGTTTATAATTGAAATATTGCTACCAGTATCAAGTAATAGTTTTACTGTATGGCCATTTATCTATTCGTATGCATATTTCCCTTTTTTTTATCCAGCATTTCTTTTTTAGATAATATGACATTCACTTTTGTTTTAATTTTTTTCTTCTTGATCTGTTTAAATCTACAGCAAAAGCTTTTGTGCCCAAGGTAACCTCATGAAAAATAGATCTTATCACTGGAAAAGCAGTTCTTTTTCAAATGGTACCTGCCACATGTATCACATGGGAATATCTTCAGTTTATTTTCAGACATTTGACATGTCAATTGATAACTTTCTCATTTTAAACATTGCGAGTTTACAAGTTCAGTATATGTGACGAAATCATCTTGTTCACCTTTCCCCTTATTCTGGCATTTGTACTGTGTATAGAACAAACTATCTCTTTCATCAAAAATGTTCGACAAAATTCTAATTGTGTCTCCAAAAGACATTTCCTCTGTTTTTTTTCAGTAGAATTAGATTTGTATACTTGCTATTCTCTTCAGTTCCTAGTTTTTGTAGTAGTAGGATGTTTTTCTCCTCATCAGAATATCTTTGACATCATTTCTTAAAAATGGTTTAATATCTACAATAATATACAGGAAAGGTTACACCATTTTCCAAATCATATCTAAACTTTGATAATGAATTTGATATCCCTTTGGAAGAGAAAAATCTAGAATTCCGTTCCTCCATAGATCTAGTCATTATAGTTTCAAATAACAATCTCGTATACTTAGCTTGTTATAATATCTGTTGATGCTGTTTTTCATGTTGTTGTAACAATTGTTCCTGTATTGATTAAATTTGTTGTTGTTGTAACTGTAAGCTTGCTTGCAAAGTCTTTGTTAAACTCGTGAATTGTGCCATTTTCTTGCAAAAAATATTTTCCCAGAAAAATATTCATGCACAAAAAAGAAAACAGTATGTCGCTAAACAATGGCAAATTCAGTAAAAAAAAAAGGCAATCCTTTAAAAAGAATAAAAGATTTTTTTTCCAGATAAAAAATCCTTTTAAACTGAGCAATAGTAAGAAAAAGAAATTTGCATATTTCTTTGTAAAATATAACATGGATTTTATTTTTCAGGTTACTGTCTCAAAATATGTCAAGAAAAAAAAATCTTACTTTAGTATTATTCCTTTAGATAAGAACTGTTCCCATTTTTATATGCAAAATAGAGTCCATGTAGATTAAAATGCGAAGTCAGAGTCAATGTTATTGATGTCATTTTTCGCAAGTTTTACCTTGTTAAAACATTCTTTTAACTTTGTTCTTTATCACCAAAATGTTGCATCCTTGACAAGGGTACAATTTAACAAAGTGTAAATTCAAGTGGAAAGATTACCAAGCCAGGCATAATTAAAATAAAAGGTTTATTCAGCAAAAGAAATTATTACAGAGAAGAATAATTCTACCAGGTTCTAATCCGTAAGCAAGACTCACTAATGAAAATGCTCTTGCTCATTTATTCATGATAGACTTAGTCTACCATAGTGTTCATAGGAGGTTTTAGGATATTCCATTATAACAGATATATTAATAGAGCATTATCAATATATTGGAAATATACTGGATGTTCCAGAAAGGACCAAATTCAAGCAATTCTAAGAAAATACATGTTAAAACTAAATTTAACTTTCCTAGACATTATGTTACACTGTACTGCCTATGCCCTAAAACTAAGTGTCCATCACAAATCAACTAATAAAAATGATCTCATAAATTCTTATTCTCACTGTAGGGAGACAATAGTTATCTTCCCTTAAGGAAAAAAACAGTTGTCTTCCCTTTTGAGGAACTCTTTTTTATCTGGGGTCAGTTCCCTTCCCAGCTGGAGTGGGATAGCCACGAGGACCATTTGCTGGCTTAACAGTATGTAATTCCTTACCACACTTGCTAAAAACATTCTCGTCCATTTGGACAACTTGAGCATTCTTCTTGTTTGGGACTTAAACATTCATAATGTATTGTTACTTGTTTGTATTTTATTAAATGCCTATTTGTTATTGCCATGTACTTGTCCTTTTTTTCACTACACGTGCTACGGCAACATGTTAATATTTGTTGTTTAAACGTTTATATTAGTATCGCGTAACTGGTAATATCGCCAGTTCACAACTCAATACTAGCAACACTATGAGAGCAAAATAAAATCTGGAATAATTATCAGCTTCTATTTAAGAACACTCGAATTTGTAGCACTCAATATTTATATGAAGAAGAGAAGTACATTAAAAATACTCTTAAGCTCCTCCAATATCGATGAAAAAGTAACTGAAGTTGAGATGTCAAGTTAGAATTGATTACATTGCAGATCTTTCTTTGGATTTCGTCAATAACCTCGCTATGAACAGCAGGAGCACCAGACCAGATGTAACACCCTACACCGGACTGCTGGCTGCCCTCAGGCCACATCTTGGTTATGGCACCCAAATGTGAACACTGCACAGGGCGGATATGCCTCATGCCAGATCCTGATCAAAACGGCACCAGATCTGACGCCTCAGGCAGGGCTGGCCATCTGTCTAATGTGACACTCGTTCTCGTTGACGATCGAAATGATCCCAGTTGTGACACTGCCACCCGGTTGTACGATTGGTTTGGTCGCTGTCACTGGTCAGGACGATCCCGTCCGATGATGTCACCACAAAAGCTGGGTTACAGGATGTCTTTTGCAACAACAGGCCACTGTCCCACGTTGTGATTAGATCCCAGAGGTCTCGTCTTGCAATCATAATAGTTGTCCCTTTTAGCCAGTCCGGACACTGGTGTACACTTGTGGTTTGAAAAAAATAAACACGGCACCAAAAAAAAAAAAAATTAATAAAATAAATGAACAAGCCGAACACGCCTGGAGAGCTACGAAGAATGTCTTTATATAAAGAAAAAACAATGTCTTTCTTTTCCCAAGAATACAGTTGTCAAAAATGATATACAATCGTCGAAAATGATTTTTACAATGGAGAGAGAAAGTTTGCCAAAAGCATCATAGCTTCAATTCGTTAAACGAAATGTTTTGTCTAAGTTTTGTTAGCGTTGAAATAAACAGATCTCTTCAAATATTCGCCAAAGTCTCTTCCCGTATTTCGTTAAAGTCTTTTCATTAATTCTCTATAATCAGGATTGTCAATTTTCCTATGTAACTTCTAAAACAGCAAAGTTCTTACGGATCCTTATTGGAGTTTAATGGAGCTTGCTGAAGTTGAGTGAACGAAGAATCAAAATTTTTGATTCTCTCGTGATTAAAAAAATTTTTTCGGGAGGTCTCATCCAAGATTAACTCTTTAGCTATAATTTCTATGGTGGATGACCAGCCGTGGGTCATGGCTCCACGGCTGGGGCCATTTTCCCCAGTCGATACATTTTGACTGATAGCAGCTCCAACTCAAAAACTGTCACCCAACTCACAGACTGAACTTTTCGTGTCGAGCATCTATTTTTATAACCAATTTCGATCCTCTCTGGGGATCCGGCCAGCTCACAGTCTTTGGCCAATGAAAATCGGTCTCCGCCCACTCAATTTGCAGATGTCTTAGCTCGACCAATGAGATTATGCCAACTCACATCGAACTGAATTCAGGTCGGGTTATTTCAGACTGTTGTGTTCAACAATGGCCTTGACCTCCGGGTGACCTTATCAAATCATTCTGACACTTGTTTTGTTTATGCGTTTTCAGATTAGCGGAATCAACATTTCAACTCCAAAGCCAGGGATTGAACATGAAAGCAGCGATATTTATAAAAACATGATAGAAGAGAAATGATTATTTTCATAAAATAATTAAATTTCATGCTCCTGTGTTTTTAGAAGCACTTGATGGTACTAAAATTATTATTTTTTTCCTAAGTTCACATCGTGTGATGCAATAAAACACTAATAATATCACCAATATCAATTTCTCTCTCTGTTGTTTTAAACCAACCAAAGGAAAGTATCCCCGTGGGAGAAGGGAAAGTATCACCGTGGGAGATAGTGTCACACAGATACGGCAACAGACAAATGGTAGATTTATAAATGTGCAAGATGGATTTTGATGAGAAAAACTTTCAGGCCCAACACAATGACCCAACATTCCTAGCAGTAACCACTGATTGGAGGTCTATTTCAAGCGGAGCAACCAGGTTCACTTTGTAGGGTTTACTAGATTTCCTATCGAGACAGGAGTAAATGGTGGTGTCATCTGCATTACTTGGGAAGTGATGACATCAGGAAGATCATTGATGAAGATCAGAAACAGCATAAGATTTAAGACAGAGCCTTGAGACACACCTGTATTCATGTGAAAAGATCTAGAAGCTTGCTCATTCAAAACAACTTTCATTTCACGGTTTGATAAGAATGATTGAATTAAATCAAACAGTCATCCAGTAATATCGTAGCCCTGGAGCTTGTGTAAAAGGCCAGAATACCAAATCTGTCAAACACTTTTGAGATATATCCAGAGCCACAGTTTGAACTTTGCCATTGTTATCAAAAGCCTGGTATACATACTCAGTAATGGCCATTACACATTAGTGGTAGACTGGGCAAAGCAAAAACCATATTGTTTGTCACAGAGTAAGTTGTGAGAGGTGAGATTGTCAGTTCATTACAGCCTTCTAAACATCTCATGTCTTCTTGTTATTACTTCAATTTAATAACCTAACAAAGCATAAGCTGAGCATAAACCAAGTATAGATAAATTCCTCAAACCAGAAAATTTGAATGTATCACTGAACTCTCTCTCTCCCTTAGCAGACGGGCACCTCGACATGGTATAACAGTTAGTTAGCTTGTCTCGCTAGAACCTGTTACAACTGAGTAGTGAGTTCGATCTTCACTGGGTGCCTAATACTTTTGGTCTTGTGTCACATCTAAGCGGCATTCAGAAAATCAACTCTTCCTCAGAGGATAAGGATTTTGCACACTGGTATGTACTTTCAATGCTTTTATATGTTCTATTCAAGTGAACGATTCTATCAAAACTTGACACTCATAACTTCTACAGTGTATGAGTATATTGAGTATTGAGTATATTTTGAAGATGTTGGCTATATACACTCTAAAGGTGCTGTGTATAAAGCCCCCCCCCTCAAATTTTGCAAGACATATATTAGCCACTCAAGAACAAAATGAAGAAGAGACAATAGCTAAGCACATGCAACATCTTTAATTACTTGGTAAAGACTGCAATTTTAAAGCTGTAATTGCTTCACAAAATTGAGATGACTCTAAAGACACTTTTAATAGTGACATACACTCATTAGGTAGAGCTTGCTGGAAAATAAAACTTTTGATTTAAATACAGCGGTCAATCACACTAGGGTGCTTGATGTTGCTCAGAAGTGCTCTGAGTCATATGCTCATCCCTTTACTCCAGCTGTAAATGCTATAGCTGAAGTGAAAATGGATTATAAGTTCAACTCCACAAAATGCAAGCATGCCTCTGTTGAAAAGGAGGCCTGTGCCATTGTAGAGGTTGTGCAAAAAATGGTCTCACTACTAGTCGTGATGAAAGTTTACAATAATCACAGATCAGCAGGCTGTAAATTTTATGTTCCACTTATAAAGACTTGGAGAAATTAAAAACAACAAAATTCAACAATGAAGGATAGAATTGAGATGCTATGAGTACAATGTAATTTACCAACCCAGCAAAAATAATATTTTGGCAGACACACTCTCAAGAGTGCATGGAGGGGTGCCACAACAAAGGAAAATTATCAGACCTCTATGTTTGTCTTTACCATCCCAGAATAATGAGACTAGCTCATTTTGCTAGGATAAGAAACCTTTCCTACTCTAGTGAGGAAGTAAGAAGGGTATGTACTGAGTGTCCCATATATGCTTGGTTAAAACCACAATTTTACACTCCAAGAACATCACATCTTATCAAGGCCACACAACCCATGGAACTAATCAGCATGGATTTTAAAGGGTCCCTATCCTCTGCCTCTGAGAATTGCTACTTACTCACAGTAATAGATGAGTATTCTCATTTTCCATTCACAATCCCAAATATGAAAATGGAAACCATTATCCAATGTCTGAATCAGATAACCTCTGCATTCAGAATGCCTGCATACATCCATTCTAACCAGTGACTTTTATTTCTGTCAAGGGAACTACGAGAGTACCTGAAAAAATTAGAAATTTCAACCAGCAGAACAATGCCTTATAATCCACAAGGGAATGGCTAATTTGAATGTTACAATGGCATTAAATGGAAACACATTACAGTGATCCTGGCATCAAAACAATTTAGTGAATCTCAATGGGAGTATTACTCGAAGTGTTACACTATTAGATCTCTAATCTGCACTGTCATGAATGCCACATCTCATGAAAGACTCTTTTCATACCAGCACTGTTCACACAGTGGCCACTTTTTATGTAACTGGCTTTCTGTACCAGGACCAATATTAGTACATCACTATGTCTGTGTCAGTAAATACAATCTTCTGGTTGACAAAGTGGATTTTTTAAAAGTGATTCCAAAATACACCCACATACAATACACAAATGGATATGAATCAACAGTTTTCATACATGACTTAGCCCTAAATGGAGATATATCACAAGGCAGAAAATATCTAATATTCATGTTGAGACTGACGAAGTCAGCCTGATGATGTCCTATGAGATGAAACGCCTCAAAAATTAACTTTTTCCATTTTTGTTGGGGTGCTCTCCACCTTTGTCTACAGTAATGGACTGTGCTAAGCACTACATAAAGGAGTGGTGATGATACCTTGGGGAAGACCTTGGAAGTCAACCAAGTGAACAAGTCAGTCGGGTAGTTCCGGTATTGGACCAGAAGTGTTCTATTGGTCAGACTCTTATGTCTCACAACAATACGTTCTACTAAACCCTTGTTCTATTAATCACCTCTTTGTAAATACTTCTCTTCCTGGTAATACACCTACTTTATACAATTACGTTGTTTGTATTTATTTCACAATAATTCTTACATGCAACATAACAATTTTGTGTTACAATTTCTTCAATACTTTTCTTACTATATAAAAATATATAGATATCTCCTATCATTCATATGAAATGATTTGTTTGAACATTATTTTTGATCGATACTTGTATTTAAGTAGATATTCTGTTTTTAATTAAATCAAGCCTATATAACACAATTTTTGATTCATCGCAATAACCAAAACATTTCAAATTGTTGGTTGTTTATAGCCAAGTTTCATTAGTCTTTGTTAATTTCTGTAACATGCTTACATTTGTTGATATTATGATACATTTCAGAGCAGATATGGTTATAAATTGTGTAATATAGGTTTGATTAAAACCTAGTTAAGACTGATGGTCATTCATGGTCAAGAGGTCTAAGATGTGCCAGTTCACATAGTAGCTTCCCCTACGTGGATAGGGAGTGCAGGTTTGAATCCTGCCGAATGACACACATTTTTGCAATAAAAATTTATCGTAATTAATCAGGCCAGTAGATATAAATATATAATACTATTTAATTAAAAACAGAATATCTATGTAAATACGAGTATCGATCAAAAATAATGTTCAAACAAGCCATTTCAAATTGTCGGTTGTTTATAACCAAGTTTCGTTAATCTTCGTTAATTTCCGTAATATATATATATATTCATATAGATAGGTGTGAGTTTGTAACCCTGGGTTTCACGCTCTTGCCATCGTCAGACAAACTGGTTATATGTAGGGTTGCGTATATTCGTGTATTTATGTGGAAGTGGGGGGGAAATCTGTCGTCATGACTGATGCAGACACATATATATACATTTGTACATCCATCAATGCTCACAAGGACACACATACACATGCGTTCACTCACTGAGGCTTGCATAAACATACATATGCAAATCGTGCGGGGCTCGGCATATGTATGTATATGTGTGCCATTGGCAAATACATATGCATTCGGTTGGTGTATTCGAATAGTGTAGCGATGTCAACGTGCGGACAGTTGTCGGTTTTTCATACGTACATATGTACTTATGATGGGTTCTGTGTGAAACTATGATAGGTAAGAATTGCTATTATTTTATTTAAGGCTGTATTGTTATTTTTTATTTTAAAGTCGGTTATTAGCTTGTTTTTGTGATTGCGTATATTTAAGTGGTAGAAATTCTAATTTGTAATGCTTGTTAGTGTTTATGTGTGGTGTATTAATTTTACTGCGGCAGAGACATGTAATTTACGTTAATGATGATTGCGTACTAATATTGTGTTAGTAAATAAATATGTGATGATAATAACAGTTGTGGTAGTAAATAGTTATTGTGAAACGGTAGTAGTGATTAGTAATGGTGATGTGATGGTAATAACAATAAATGCAATTATTATGGCGGTAGTTTGAACTAGAGAATATTTTATAGGATTATGGAATCAGCAGTCCCCTTTGTTTTTTTTTTGTTTTCTTTTTTGTCTGTTTGGTATAAATTGTGATAATAGGTATTTATTTTCATGTCTGCATTTGGAAATTAGTTCTAATCTCGTGTTTAGTAAGTTCTTTTGTGGGGTATGAGATATAATTACTATTTTTTCATGTAGACAAAGTAGGCATTTTTTTGTAATGTTGTTGTAGGCAGGTGCTTTTTACAGTATTTTCCAGCTTATTGTTGGTGAAATATTTCTGTCTTTTAGACCCCATACGTATGTGGATAGTGTCGTGCTGTTCAAGGATTTTCTGTTGGAGAATGAAAGATTGTGGTTGTTTTTTCTTTTCTTAAATGGTCCCTCAGTGGCACCGATGTAGTACATTGTGTTGTTGTTTGCACTTACCTTGGTTTTATATACTATGTTTGTTTACTGGCAATTTCTCTGGAGTGGACATGTAGTTCCGTTTCTGCAGTTGCATTGAGTTTCTTAGACTGCATTATTGTAGGTTGTTAATTTTTTGCTGTGGCTTTTTATTATTTGTGTAATATTTTTTGTGCAGCTGTAACTAATTTTGATGTTGTTTTTGTTGAATATTTTTGCTAGTCGGTTTGTCACTTGGAAGTGTTTTTCTATTAAGTTCAGGAATGTCTTACCTATGTTTGTTTTGACGACTTTGTTGTATGGTGGATTAAACCAGATAATATTTCTTTTTCTGTTTTCGTTTTTTCTTTGCGGAGGTGTATATTGTAGTTGTTGTTTGTATCCACATTTTTTTAGTGCTTTGTCGTATGGTGTTCTTTTGTTATTGAAAATCTGTATGTTAGATGAATTTTCAGATAGTCTGCGGCTGATTGATATGGGTATTTGTTTGATGATTGAAGGTGGGTAGTTGGATGATGTGTGTACGTAAGTTGGATCATCATTATCTTTTCTGTATGGTTCATATGTATTGTTGTCCAAGTTAAGGGTGACACCTATCTATATGAATATGTCTGCTCTATCACTGATATTGAGAACTTTCAAATAAGTACTACGCATATATAATATATAAATAATATAATATATATAACAAATTGCATATACATATATATATATATATATATATATTGATATTTATAATTATATACACACACACACACACACACACATATAGTTCTTCCATCCATTTGCTCAGATCTGTCAAGTATGTTACTTGCTGTTTCTTGTGCCTTTGATGCATTGTGGGAGTTAAATTTGCCATACCTCCTTTCTTTATCATAAATACACACACAATATCAGTTACCCCTTTCTGATTGGTGCTCACAGTTTCATCATAATTTCTATCCACCTTCAAACTTATTCAATTGTCAACATTCACTGGTAGAACTACATCTCCATCATTTCTTCCTTTTCAATAAAACTGTTCAGCATTCAGGATCATATAGGAAGGTAGAAATATAACAATTGACTGAATACTATTTCTTGTACACTTACCTGATAAGTAATGAAAACCAGATTTAAGACCGCAACACCACAGTGTAGATTTATATATATTTATAAATATCGAATAATTACAAGATTACAAGCAAGTCAAAGTTAAGTGACACAAGAAAAAATATCAGTTAACTGGTATTTCAGTAGCACAATAATATTTGTATTCTATTATCTCCATGGGACAATGGTTTATTCAACTTGCAGCTGGTTGAATTTGGGCTGACTGTCTCTTACAATATCTCTCTCGTGGCAGGCTATTTCAGCTTGTCTGCCTCAATTCATCGCTGGTTCTGACTCCTTCTAGCAGCAAGCCACAACCAATTTCTTTCTACCTTCTCATTCCAAACACAGAGCCCAAACTAATTCCATTTTCCACCCCAGTTTTATTAAAAAGAATCAGAACTGGGGTGTTAAAGTTAGGTACAGGATTTCTATTTCCTCCTCTCTATATATGCCTTACTATCTTGACATGTAAGTAATATCATTTAAACATTCTGACTTCCAGGGAAAGGGGAGAAAAACCCACTCTCTGTAATTGTTTGCTTGTTTCTATCAGTTGTCCTGATAATCAGTAAACAGGAAATTCTCAAGGCCGTATTTTGACCTAGGGTCACATATCATTAAAACCCATTAACAAATATTTTGGCTAACTAGCTTTGATAAATTCACTTACTTCTCCCTACAAAAGCAATTCTGCACTCATTGAATCTGAATCTGTATTTTCCCCTTTTAATCACATGGGCTACTTTTCCTGACAAAAATAATTGTATTCTCTAATTTTAAAGAAATCTCTTCTCATCTTAAGAATCACTTAAAATTAATACCAGCCATCTGAAAATAGGGTTACATCATGGCATCTTTGAATCCAGTAGAGTTAGCATCAGGCAAATCTTTCAACTCTTCATCTTGAAATCTACTGAATACTATTTCGTATACACTTACCTGATATGGTCATTGCCAAATGGTTCATAGATAACAGTTCCATTGAATTTAGTAGAGTTACCATCAAGCAATTTTTTCACCTGAAATGAAAGATTAAAGTTATTTCAATTCTGAGATTATGTACTTTTACTATTAATTTTATGTTAGCATTTTGTTTTATTTCATTTTTTATTTTAATGAAAATATCTGTCAAGATTTGATATATGATCACAAAGATTAACAGATTTCTTACAGTGATAGACACACTCCTATCATTTAGCAGAGGACAATATCATTCACACTACCAGTAGTGACAATGGTCCCAAAGGCTAAGCAATTTTAATCACAATATCTGTCAATGGCTGATGTATAGTCATAAAGATTAACAGATCTGTTATGGTAATAGACACTCTCCTGTCTCTTAGCAAAGGTCATTATTATTCACACTACCAGTAACGATAAATGGTCCCAAAAGATAATAATTCTCTTCATCAAGTACATTATCTTGACACTTAACTAGGGTCAACATCACAAAACACTACCAGAACTGACAACAATCACTGAATAGATTAATTTGACTCTATGTGTGTGTAAACCCCACCTCCTTACTGGTCCTTTGCATCAATGTCCAAAATCTCCTTGGCCAATCAATCAATAGTCAGTTAGTTCATTATAAACTAGGCTTTGTTCCATGTTGTGTTTGATTGATCACAAAGCCAGTTTGGGTGAAAGTCATTAAATCCACTGCATCGACGATCCAGACAGAGCTTGGAGCTACAGTAAGAAAAGGAAACCTATGGGAAATTGACAATAAGGTGTTTATATACATACATTCTGTTTGATACAGTATTTGGTTAGGGTTTATCACTCTTGCATGCAGACAACTATAATTCCAATCCATGGCTTCTATAGGATTTAACACTTCATCTAAGTTGGTTAGTCTCACACCAGGCCGAAATCGGAGTTTCTTCTAAGGCAAGGCAGTTACATGACAACACGTCTCTCATGTTAACTTGCTCCATACTGGTCAAACTTTATGCTACTGAACTGTCTTTTCAATTGACTATCTGCATATTGAGTCTCGCATTTAGCGGGGGTGGTTGTGACACACTTTGGGTACACTTAGTATTTTCAAATGACCAATAAGGAATCCTCCTTTTGGTCACCTGATCAACCTCATCTCCCTTTTTCCTATAGGATTTAACACTTCATCTAAGTTGATTAGTCTGGCACAAGGCTAAATTTGGAGGTTCTTTTAAGGCAGACAGTCACATGACAACACATCTCACATGTTAACTTGTTCCCCCTTGAACTAATGATCGAACCAACTGTACTCAACTCTCAAACTGTCAAACCACCTCTAATGTGTGTTGAATCTGTCTCATGTGTGATGTCTCTGCTGGGTGTCTCCAGTCTGATCTTTGCTGGTTCTCTCTGGTCTGCATACACTGTCTTCAGGTCTATACCAGTCTATATATTCCCTGATGGGTTTCTGTGTCTCTTTTGGTTCTTTCTAGTTTGCATATACCGTCTTCTGGTCTATGCCAGTCCCTGTCTTTTCTACTGGGTTTCAGTTTCTTTTCTGGTTCTCTCTGGTTTGCACAGACTATCTTCTTGTCCGCACCAGTCTCTGTCTTAACTGTATCTTTGCTGGTTCTCTCCAGTCTGTTGATTTTTCCTCTTCATGCTGAATTCCTAGCAGAAGGTGATCACCCCGAGCATGGGAGGTGACAAACGCTAGCTGAGTTCACATTGAATCTCTCAGTATGGCAGGTCGACTCAAGCTTAGCTCTGAATTCTCTGAAAACCCACCAACTCTTTCTTATATGGACCCTCACATCCAGCAGTGGTGGTTGTGATGCACTCTGGGTACATTTAGCATTTTCAGATGACCAATAAGGCATCCATCTTTTGGTCACCTGATCAACCTTGTCTCTTTTCTTCTGTGTGAGTGCCTCTTACTACTGCTTGAGAGGCGTGGTATGTTTCTCCAACTTTCCTGAAATCCACCGGGGTCTCTTTATTCATTGGTCATCTGATGAACCCCATCTTTTTTTCTTGTGTGAGTGTCTCTCACCTTTACTCAAGGGGTGTGAAATGTTTCTCCAACTTTCTCAAAATCCACCAGGGACTTTTTTCTCATTGATCATCTGATCAACCTTGTATCCTTCTCTCCTGTATGAGTGCCTCTTATCATTGCTTGAGGGTTGTGATCTGGCCCAATGGCCAAATTTTAATTATCAGTCCAAAATTTATTTTACATCAAATTGGTGTGTAGTTATTTCACATTTGTGCTTTATCATTTTAGTCGTCATCAGAAATTATCTAGCTTCAGTTGAAAAGAAAATCATGTTTCTCTTTTAATTATCAGTATTGTAAAATTCCACAAAGAAAAAAAGAAAACTTTATTATTGGGAATTTTGTCTGTCCTTTTGATCAGTGGTGGCTGTTCCTAGGGTTCATAAAATCCCTCATGACAAGGAATAGTCTGTTTCTTAGACAGCTGTGGAAAATTTAACAACCATTGATAAAATATCAATGGTTGTTAAATTTTCCAACGACAGAGAAACTCACTATTCACAATAATGCCCACTAGAATTTTGTAACAAAAATTCTTCATTTGAATTTGTAGCCAGAATTCAAGAGTCATAAAAATCATTGTTTTATTTCTTTTGGTGGTCTCTTAGAATATCTCTCACCTAGCTTCTAATAGGTGAAGAAAAAAGAAAAAAAATTCTTCTCCATTCTCTTCTCCTTTTCTCAGCACCAGAAACAGTGTTACAGACAGATGGATAATATTCTTACATGTTTCCTTTTTACTAAAGATGAGGAATGTAAAAATGTTCCATAATTATTGACTTTCCAAGTGCTTTCAGCAACTTCACTGGTCATTCTCTCTTTATAGAATAAAAACATTAGAAAAATAACATCCTTGAGATGTTATTTTTCCAATGTTTTCATTTTATCATGTTTTGAGTGTAACATAATTTATTGTGTTCTTAAAAGGAGCATTCTTTAAAAGCTATTATGTGACACGCACGACTGAACATTGTGCAAGCATCTATTTTTTAAATACTTTCAAAGCTCCATTTACATCATTAAATAATGTAAGGTTGATAGTAGGATAAAATTGTTTGATATATGTAGACTAATATAGACTCTTATAGACTCAATGACTAATATAGTGTATGAATTTCAATGCCCAGTACAAGGCTGTGTTTCTTGTCATAAATCAGTTACCTACATTGGACATACTACTACTTGTATGAGTAGATGTTTTACATGCCACCTATCCAACCAAAGAAAAATTTTGCTTAAAAATACAAAAATACTATTTCAGTCACAATAACAAAAGCACCTCACTATAAAAAAGGCACTATATATATATCAAACAATTTTGTCCTACCAATTTTTGGTTGTAGGCAAATCTCAAATCAATTTTTGCAAAATAATCCATATTTGCCAGTTTATGCCTCACTGTTTCAATGTTTGGTAATGTTTTAGCATATCTGATGATTTACTTCAATTTTATAATCACTGCATATCCACAAATCTTCACTGGCCTTTTTTGTTGCTACGATAGGTGAGGCCCAGTTACTTGAACCATGTGTCACTTTTTCAAGAATACCTTGCTTGATCATGTTAACTTGACTATCCATAAAGGCAGTATATGTACTGGTACTTTTCTGGCTTGAATATATATGGGGTGTTAATTTTCTTTTAATCGAATAATCACTTAGCCTGTCCCTTAAGTCTGTGCAGGTACTACATGATAGATTCCTACGACTGCTGCCTGGCTTCTAAAAATTTTGTCCTTTCAGCAATGACCAGTTTTCTTTTCAGCCTAATGTTTCTTTTTATTATGCTGACCACTTCCTAAAAAGATATCTGTTCCAATTCTTGTGGGTATGTCATTGTAGAGATTTTCTTTTAATGCCTGACACTCCACAGAAGCCATAAATAAGTCCATTATTTGCTTCTGTCCGTCTTCCACTTGAGTCTTTGAGATTATGCACCTTTGCTGTAGACACAAAGGATTTTATCCAAATCTCAACATATTCAGGATCATCCATGAGATCCAAGCATGCGATGCCATTTGTTATGTATGGTATATCTCGCAGTTTCAGTACTCGATACATGTTACGTAATGGAGTCCCAACAGTGTCTTAGCACTTAAATACAACTCAGCTAATTTGCATAGGATACCACAATAACAAAATGTTAGTTCTGTGGATATAAACATAAAATAAAAAAAGAGAATTTGGAAAGATATGTGTGGTTTGAATGAATTAGCAGAAGAAAAGATTCATTCTGATTCATTTTGTTTAAGCCACACCAACCTGTAATAATTGTCTAAAAGAAAAAAGAAACATTTTCAAGGAGTGTTCTGAGTAAAAAAAAAATGTGAAAAAAATTGAACAAAAACAAAACAAAACTAATATTAAATTTTTCTTGTTTAAGAACAAAAAAAACATTTTAATGAAAGTTCAAATAAATAATGTAGATTTGGACACAGACAGCAAAGTAATGTTAATGCCAAGAAATTTTTAGCATATTGACAAACCCAAACTATGTGAAGCCATCTGTAGTAACACCAGTTTAATGGTCTAGTTATAAAATCCTTGGGATATTTTAAAGGGCCTTTAGAACTGGAAAACAACTTTGAGATAATACTCGTCATTGTGGCAAATTGTAAAAAAAATTCATGGACTTGTTGGAAATGACGTACTTAACATTAACTCTACAAAATTGTTAAATGCAGTTAAGATGGAAGAAACAAACATGTTAAAAATCTATGAAGCAAACCTTAGGTTAAACTAAAATGTTACCCACTTCAATTATGAGTCATGGAAATTGACAGTGCATTTGTTACCATTAGTAGTAGTAGCAAAATTGCAAAAACTAGTAGATCAAGACCTTCTTGAGATTGTTATTGAGAAAATCAGATGGAGATTTCATCAATTCATTGTTGAACCTATGCAAGATTATGGCCCCAATGCCATAGTCACTTGTCAAATCCTATGATCATCTTTTCTAAATCAAAATGTGCTAATGACAATCTGCCAATATACATTTCCAGTCTTCTACCATACTGAGCAATAATCTGATCCAAATATTTAATTTTTTGCACAAAAAATTTGCATTTATGAATGCTCAGCCTAAAGCCATACTCCTGAATCCTTCCAAACAATGCTCTAATGTGCTTGACATGTTCATTTACACCCTGCCTTCTTACCAGAATGTCATCTAAATAGGCTGTTGTGAAATGTAAACCAGCCAACATAGTGTCCGTCACTTGTTGAAACAGATTTGGTGCAATTTTTAACCTAAATGGTAAACGGTTCAGTTTAAAAAGGCCCTTGTGTGTGTTGATCACTAGCAATTTTGAACATTCTTCCTTAACTCTCAGTTATAAATATGAGTCTAAAAAATTAATTTTTGAGAAAATCTTATGCCATTCAATTTTGAAAATATATCTTCTGGCGAAGGTAATGAATAAATATGATCTTTTATACAATCATTTAATGCCATACCAAAATCAGCACAGACTCTGATGTTTTTGTTTTTCATCTTTACATAAACTGTCGAAGCTGCCTCTTCTGAATAATCAACTTTTATCAAAACACTTATCTTTTCCAAGCATTCTAACTCATCATTTATTTGTTCAAGTACTGCAAATGGCACACTCCTTTTGGGTTTAAATACAGGCTTATCATTATCCCTAAGCACAAACTTGACTTCTATCTTCATATAGAGTCCCAACACTTTTGTAAATACTTGAGGAAATTCATCCCTCAACTCAGTAGTCAGTTTTTCCATTTCCGTCACTCTTTTCTGTACAGTAACATTGACTTTACTGCAAAAGGAGTTTATGGATAATTCCCATAAACATAATTAACCAATCTGATCCAAATAGATTTGTTGCACCCAGCATCAATAAGTTTAAGATTTAAACATCTTACTGACTAAAAAGATATTTCCAGTAAATTCTCTCATGAATTTAAGTTTTTGCCAAGATACACATCTGGCAATTTTGTTTGACTTTTTCAACCTTGGACAACCAATTTTTTTCCACATTTAATGGCTAATAATGGAAATCTCATTTCCTGTGTCTAGTAGAAGTTTCACTGCATATCCATTGATTTTGACATTTACGTATTTTCTTTTGTTATTGCTTAGTAATCTTTTTTTTAGAATGTAAGACATTTACCTCAGATTTACACTTTTTCTTCTTTTTCTGCTTAGTTTTAGTGTGTGATTTTGTGCTCATGGTAGCCACAAGCAAAGCAACTCTTGTTTTTGAAAAAAACTTTTTCACATGATACCCCCAACATGCCTGACATGGGGATATTTTTATGTTACCAAAAGATAATTTCTTCTTAATCACCTGCACCTGTGAATTTCCTTTTCTTTTGTATTTTAACATTGTCTTTTTAAATGTCAATCAAATGCTGGCATTCTTCAGTAATTTTCTGGCATGTAATTTCAGTCTTGTTCAATCATGGTTAATATCTGGGACCTCATGTTTTTGTCTTTTGGAGCTGTTAGTCCTTACATGAATACTAAAATCTTAAAAATATTGATAGTTCACCCAGTTTAAATAGCTCACATTGTGCATTAACAATTCCTGCATATGTGACAAAATCCACTTAAGATATTTAAACATTTATATCGCATGTAAAATAAACTCACTCTTTCATCAAAAATACTTGATAAGATTTTAATTGTTTTATTTAAGAACAATTCTTTGGGTTTCCTTGGTAGTATCAAGTTTGTATATTTTACATTTTCATTAGTTCCAAGTTTGTGTAATAATAAAGTATTTTTTCCTCGTCCAATTGATTCTGACACCTTTTAGTAAAAACAGGATTGTATCTTCTAAAATATGCCAGAAAGGTTTTGCCATTCTCTGGATTATATGTAAATTCAGTCAACAAATGTGCGATTCCATCGGGAGGAAAAACCTCCTTACTTGAACATTATCGATTCAAACAGTAATGTTGTATCTTCTTGTCATTTCTCTTTCTGTTATAACATTTGTTCTGCTATTTATTTAGTTCTTTGTTGTTGTCACACTATTTGTTCTTGCATTAACTGCAAAATGGATGGTAGAGCTTTAGTTAACTCTGAGAACTGTTCCATTTTTAGCAGAAAATATATTTATGTACAACTTCCAAAAAGTAACTGTTCAAATAAAAATTTTTTAAAAAAATTTCTTTCTGACTACGATTGTTATAGTTAACAAATACTCACTAGTGTTTAATCCACAATATTCGAATCTCTGTTAAAAAAAAATGTTGCATTTCTACCTGCAGTTGTCAACACTGTCACATTCACCTAGAAGAAAATATTTTCCTAATTTTTCCTTCTGTTTTCAAACACGTGTTTGTTAAATTTTATAGTTACACACCGAATTTAGTGACTATCCAATTGAATTCACTGTAAACTTTTTGTTTGAAAAAATTTTTTTCTATACTTTCTATACTATAAGGAATCTTCATTTTTGTCACCTGCTCAACCTTGTCTTCTTCTCTCCTGTGTGAGTGCCACTTACTACTGCTTGAAAGGCATGGAACATTTCTCTGACTTTCTGAAATCCACCAGGGCCTTTTTTTCATTAGTCATCTGATCAACCCTGTCTCTTTCTCTCTTGTGTAAGCGCCTTTTACCATTGCTTGAGGGGCATGTCTTGTCCAAATGACCAAATTTTAATTATCACTCCAAAATTTATTTCTCATCGAATCTTTGGCATATGGTCATTTCACATCTGTGTTTTATTATTTAAATCATCACAAGAAATGATTTAGCTTTGGTCAAAAAGAAAAAAAAACATGTTTCTCTTTTAATTATCAGTGTCACAAAATTCCACAAAGAAACAAAGAAAACTCTATTTCTGGGAATTTCATCTCTCTTCTGATGAGGGGGTGGCTGTCCCTAGAGGTCATAAAATTCCTCATCCAAGGGAAAAGTATTTTTCAAATCTAATCCTTAGACCAAATACTAGAGAAAACCATTAAATTTTTCAATAACCTAGCAACTCACTTTTCATGAAAATGTCTATTCTAATTTTTGTCACATGAATCTTTATCCAAATCTGCAGTCAAGAACTTAAAAGTCATAAAAAAAACCTTATCTTTCTTGGGTGGTCTACTTAGATTATTCCTTGCCTTGCTTCTCATGGGTGAAGCAGTAAGAAAAAAATATTCAGTTATTATCTCTTCTCCCTTTCTCAACACCAGAAATAGTGTTACATTATGGCCCATCTTAGAATGCTGAAAGAAAAAAACCTTTGGTAGTTTCTTTCTTGGGTTAAAAATAAACTATAGTTTTATAGTCCAACTTTAATAGTAATTTCGTTTATAATAAGAATTGTCGAGTACTCTGTCTGTGCTCCAAACATTGGCCAAAGCCTCTTCTTCAATATTTGAATAATTGAATCTATGGTTCATATAACATCATGATGATCACTGCCTCCTATGGGATGAAGTTGAAATAATAGAGAATGCCAATGAAAACTAGATAAACTTAAGGAATCAGCGCATATGCTAGGATACAAAAATCTCCTAAGCTGACCAAGTATAGAGATGAATACAATATGGGAACCAGTAATAGAGAGTGCCAGAGAAAATAATTAGTATTTAAAATTGCAATATGAGCTCAGGTAAAAAAATAGTAGAGAAAACTATTAACATCAAAAAATACTAGATAAAACCATTAACATCAAAAATTGCAATATGAACTCTGGCAAAAACTGGGAATTGAACGTTAGGTTTATAGGTCCCAGAAATTCAGTTGTGCTTGTCCTTAAGGACACATGGCCCAGTGGATATAGATGTTGGTTAGTTCCAGTGACTTGACAAAGAATTGTGAGTTCAATACCAGGCTACAGCAGTGGTGAACAAGTAACTTTGGTAGTTATGCGATAACTCATGACTACCAAAAGAGGCTTCACACAAGGAATGAGAATGATATATTCCAGTGATCATACAAAAGGGTTCAGTTCAAAATTCTTGAAGAAGATTGGAGCATACATTGACTGAAATGTCATGCAAATGGCAACAAAGATGAAGACAATGTAGTGTAAAACTTTATTTGATTAGAAAAGCTTTTAACTGTTTTTATGAATTAATATATATTAAGAATAATGTTGCCTTAAATAAATTTTTTCAACAGAAAATGAATTTTTTCAAGTTTTGTGTTCATGTCTAAACTTATTTATAAATGGAACTTTGTGTGTGTGTGTGTGTGTGTGTGTGTGTGTGTGTGTGTGCCTGTTACCTATAGACTCTGAAATGGCTGAACTAATTTTCTTGAAAATTTACACAGTTATACTACAAGTATCTGCGAGTGTTCTTAGCTAGGCTTTGTGTCGAGGTACCCCCGATAAATATCAAAAATTGATAATCAAAAAATCGGGTTATAGAAGGAGTGGTCCAATTTTAATCAAATTTGATACACTCATAGACAAAGACATAAGAATTATTTAGAAGTTTCAAGGTTGCAGTTCTTACAATAGTACAGAAAATTGATAATATATATATATAAAAGGCAAGATGTTTGTGTGTGTCTCTGTTTATCTGCTTGTATGTCTGTATTTTTTCAGCCCTTTTATTTTAGTTTTTGCTTCAGGTTTGGCTCTAAGTAGGTATAATTGTAGTTCTTAGTCTCAGCCATGATACCATTTACTCAGAGGACTTATTTAGCCTTCAAAATTCAGTTTAAGACGAAAGAAATCTATTTGATATCAATACCAAGAAATCAAAATTTAACTTACATCCATTCATTTTTCTTTCAGTCTACAGTTTCGCTTTAACCGGAAACAGCTCTTGCTTTTTAGTCTTTCATGCCAACGTCCAAAAAGTCTGAGCTCCAGGACCATGGATTAGTTTTAAAGCTTTCATTACACCCGAGCAATGCCGGGCTATATTGCTAGTTTTTAAATTGAATAATTTTTTCCATTAGAATAATTTAAAGTTTTTAAATTCAAAATTCAGTAGTGTAACTGTGAGAGAATATCATTAAATAAAACAATCTTTACTAACCATAAATTATAAAGCTTATTACAATTTACAGACATGTATTTTTAGAAGAATTTTGAATTGTTTTTGTGCACAAAAATATGCTGATTTTTGTATACGCAAGTGTTCATACTTGACATTATCAAAAAAAAAAAGAACAATAATTACAAATTATAAATTTGTTTTCTTCAATCTATAATATCCTTACATTATTTATAAAAGAAATTAAAAGCTTATATACTGAAATAATTTCACTGTTTTATTGCATTTTTATTTGACTATTAGGAGCAGATTAAAAAAAAAGCCAAATATTTGAAAAAAAATAATAGATGATTAACAATATATTCCCAAATGTCATCTCGCATAACTAATAAAATAAATTTTAGTGAGAAAATTTAATTTTTTTAAATTTCATGAATTTATGTGGAGGTGTGGTAACAGATGTACAAAAAATATTTTACTAAAATTTTCTAAAAATAGTAATTTAAAAAATAATTTAATTCATTTGTGAATAAGTTCAGATAGTTTCATTAAAATCTGACAATTATTTGATTTTTGCAAGAATTTCCAAATTAATGTGTTTTTCACTGAAAAAAAGAGATTACGTAATATCAAACCAAATTTCTCTTGTGCAACTACAATGATCAGTAATTTACTGTACTGCTCTTACCGATTCTTGTATTTCAGAAAACTGTTAAATTAGTGAAGACTTGTTCAAGCTACTAAGTCTGAAATTTAACTCCTCTCTGAAAAAGTGTCAATGACTATCTAATCTTAGAAGCCGACTATATCGGTGTTTGCGTTATCATATAAAAGTATGCACCGTGAAATATGAAACAGTGAATTTCGGGGTTTTGCATAACCTATGTGTGGTGGTCATTCTCAGATATGAGTTTCAGAAGTGACACAAAAACGTAATCTTCACTTGTGATGGAAACAGAAAACGACTTAAGAGTTGGTAGGAGAAACGAAATGCATACTGCTGTGGCTATACCCTCATTATTTTTTAGTATAAATTTAAATGTTTGCCCTGTTACTAAATCCCAGTGTGAAAAGAGGTGATCAGGCATTTAGAGGAAATTTTCCCAGTTACTCTATTGAACCTTGCTATTGAATTTATTGCTATTTATTGAACCATCATTAGGGCTCAGTTGGTTTTTGCAAAAGGACCGTACTAATAAGCAAAATAAACGACCCTGTGTAGATTATTCTCAAATGATTCATCATTGTAACATGACACAAACAATATCAGTGCATTATTTAAAAAACAAATTATCCATAAATAATCAACAGTTCCTTTTTTTTAGTCATGTCTTTAAGGGAAAAAACAAATTAAGATTATTTTTTCCTATATTTCAGGCATCATATTTTTTTTAACTGACACCTTATTTTCCACTTAAGAAGCCAGGAGCAAACAAATGCAAACTCCACAGAACCATCAGTTTAATGAGCCATATAACAAAACTGATTGTCCGAATCTTGATGAATAGAACGAGAAGCAGAATCAGGCCAGAGATAGGACAAGAACAGTGTGGTTTTGTTAAAAACACGGAAACAAGGAATTCCATATTTATGATTAGGATGCTATCCAAAAGGGCAATGCAAATGAAGAAGGACTTATACATGTGCTTTATTGATTATGCGAAGGCGTTTGACAAAATACACCACAAAGAACTGATGGAGATGCTCGGCAGCCTGGACATATTTGGGAAAGACTTGAGGGTAATCAAGAATCTTTACTGGCAGAAAACCGCTTGCATACCGACAGGTAATGAATTGAGTAGATATACAAAGCTAGAAAGGGGCGTAAGACAAGGATGTGTCTTTTCACCAGATCTGTTCAACTTGTACAGCGAGAATATTTTAAGGACCCTAGAAGTTATGCCTGGATTCGTAATCGGAGGCCACAATTTAAACAACCTAAGGTATGCAGATGATACAGTGCTGACAGTAGACATGCAAAGGAAACTACAAGATCTCTTACAGAAGGTAGCTGAAGAAAGTAACAAGAAAGGACTAGAAATAAACTGCACAAAAACCGAATGCATGGTCATCAGTAAAAAGGGCAGCCCAAAATGCCAAATACAGGTCAGGGATACTAGAATCAAGCAGGTACAAAAATTTAAATACCTGGTAAGCATTATAACAGAAGACGGAAAGTGCGACACTGAGATCCGAAGGCGAATTGGCATGGCAAAGGAAGCATTCCAGAAGTTGAGTAAGGTATTAAGAAACTGGACAATTTCGCTAGAAACAAGGAAGAGAGTACTGGATTGATACATGCTGTCTGTCCTTCAATATGGCAGTGAATGCTGGACAATACCATCAAAGATGAAGGAAAAACTTGAAGCAACTGAAATGTGGTTCTACAGAAGGATGCTGCGAATATCATGGATCGAGCATGTGAGCAATGATGAGGTCTTGGAAATGATGGAAACAAAAAGGAAATTAATACTGAGCATCAGGAAGAGACAGCTGAAGTTCCTGGGACACGCAATGAGAATTTGATACTAACAGGCCAGATAGAGGGAAAAAGAGACAGGGGAAAACAACGGATAACATATTTGAAGGACCTAATCAGGTGGATGACAGAACGAGGATTGCATGGTTTAACAGGAGAAGGTATGCTCAGAGCCACCAGGGTTTGGGAAACGTGGAAAGCCATGATCACCTACGTCCTGAAGGGACAGGGCACATAGAAGAAGAAGAATTAAACTATAATGATATTTACCCTACTACCGAGATGTTGACACAAAGTCGGATTTTAACGTGGGAAGCCTGGATGCATACGGGTGGGCTAAGGTACAAAAATTACCCAATCCCTGCAACCGTTGGTCACACTGGCCTTGTTGACAAGTACCTGGTCCACCCCTCTGGTTCAATGGGGTGGCGCAGCATCAGGACACTTCCCTGGGACCAGGCATCTACTCAGTATATAATTTTTCTCAGATGCATATCTGTCCCCAGATAGAGCTGCAACTGAGCTGTACTATGTTTTTGAGGACAGAGATGCAACTGAGAGTTGATTTAAGGTCCCTACCCGACACAAAAATTTTGCAGGTAAGTATAACTAATTAAACTATAATTTGGAAAAGTGAAGATTTCACTGAAATATGTTGAAATTTTTATTTGCAGCCAGGAAGATAAGAACTTTAATCAAAATGGTCAAAACAAAATATATAGAGGAAATTGTGGAAACCACTTTGCAAAATTTAATTAAAAAAGCAGTTACGACAATTTACATATTGAGTCCAGATTTTAAAACATTACATTAGTACAAAACTTAGTTCAGAACGATAACTCGTGTTTCTTAAACACACACACAAATCAAAGGCAAATGAAAAAATGTTTAACCCGCCAAAAGTTTCAACATGCGATATGATCCACTTTGCCAGTATAAAAGGAAGAAACTTAGCGAGAAATTTCACTTCAAGATAGACATCCTTAAATATAAACAAAATTTTTTAATCATGATATGTCATGAAAAGGGAGGGGACATTTTGTAAAAAGAAATTTTAAAAAAATTCATTGGGTGATTCTTTTTGTTCCCTGAAAGTATGAGGTATTTTGGTATATGGCGGACTGCTTGATGATGGATGGGTCTTTATGGTGTATGAAAAATTATAGAGCGATTGGGTTGTGCTTCTGATTAGCTAGGTACTGATGTTGCTGATCATCAGCCTCAGCTTCCCCACCAAACTTTGGCTTTGTGCCACAATTGTATATTTTACAATAAATCACCTTCAGGATAGACATTGTGGTGACACCGAGCAAACGAGGCACCGGATGTTTGCTCCCAGAGGTTCAGATAGCAGATGACCAAAACTGGTCTTTGCGCATCTGGGCTTCATGCAGATATTCCAGTGGAAAAACCAAAAATAAATAAATATCAAATTCCTTTTACAGACTCTTTTTGTGAGCCGACGTGAATTTTGTTTATCGTCCAATGGGAAGTCCAGAATTAAATCCGAGTGTGAATTCCCAAATGACTTGTTCGGAGCTCCGAAAACGAAATAAAAGGATGACACAGAAAACAATCGACAGTAAAGAAAATACGAGCATAATTAACACGTCCCTTGACATACGTCAAGCAATTGTATTATGGTTGCCTCTCCTTTCTCTCTCATCTTCTTCTTCACTGTTTACTGAGCCACTTAATAACTGATAGGTACTCGAAGGATCGAGCGGAAACTTCAAAGACACTCCTAACAAACGAACGCACACACATACACACAAACTCTCTTCGACAATTGCTGCTATGGACATTTTTAACGACCTTTGTACTAACCAAAAGACATTACTTTTATTTGTAAAAAAAACCTTAATTGATATATATGGTAAATTTTTGTTTTGTTCCCCGAAGGCCTTTACCCCTTCAAATCTTTCCAAAACATCCCTATTTCCGTGCAAATGTATATGCTGAACTCAAATCGATAATTGTTTATTTAAAAAAACCTACCTTGTTTTCATTTTATCGAGAAGAAAAATATGGAACTTCTTGTCGCTGTTTATCTCACCCCCTAACCATGGTTAAAAAATGTTATTCACTGCAGACTGACTTCAAGCGTAATTTTACGATTTTTCTGCCTTACTTCCATTTTTGCGATTAAGGCGCGAAAAATGAGTTCCGAAACACAACAAATTCGCGGAGCAATTGTTGAAACGGGAGTTAAATAGAACGAATTCAGAATCCTACGCCTCCAATCATTCAGCGGTGAATCAGATATGACAACGGTGGGAAGGGGTGAGATATAGTCCGATTTATTTCTGGTCGATAACATGAAAAAAAGGTACGTTTCTTCTATAAACAATTATCGATTTGAGTTCAGCATATACATTTGCACGGAATTAAGGATGTTTTGGAAAGATTTGAAGGGGTAAAAAGGCCTTCGGGGGACAAAACCGAAATTTACCATAAATATATTATTTTTTAAATCACGAGAAATGAGATAAAGAAACTAAAGCATTTAAAACAAAATCAAATTTGCCATCAAACAATTTAGGAGACGGCTTGTAATTATTATTTAAAAAAAAAAACATATCATGGTGTCTGTCTGCTTTTAAAGAAAGCTTCATTTGAAAATCTTTTAGTTTTGATGCCTTCTTTTTTTTCCATATATATCAAAAAACTATAATTTTCGAAAAAGAAAATTTCACTGAAATATGCTTAAAACTTTGCAAATTTTTATTTGAAATCAAGAAAATATTAAAACTTTAAGCAAAATGGTCACAAAATGAGTGAAAAAACAAAACAAAACTGGCACCTGGAAGATACAGCCAAAATCTCGTTTAACTCTATAAAAAAGTAACTGTAGTGTATATTTTTACGTCCTTATTTCATCTGCTCCTGGCATAAGTTAGACATTAACAAACCAAAATAAATAAAAAAAATCACTTAAACGAACGTGTGGTCTAAGTACAACAGTATAACCCGGATATAAGATAAACCCGGATATAAGAGAAGTTATCTCTGGTCCCAAATTACAGCCTTTTTTTGGTAATGTAAAATTAAATAGACCAAACCCTGATATAAGAGAATTATTATCCTTTTTTTCCTACAGCTCTCTTATATTCGGGTTACACTGCAAAATAAAATCTAATTACAAATTATGTCCCTTCATTTTCTCACCCCTAAGCTAAGAAAAGATCTTCCCCATTAAGAATGCATTTAATCAGTAAAAAATTAAAAATTAAAAAAAAACTTAAAGTCAGCTGTAATTTATTTTCATTTCTGTTTAATATAAAATGAAATCAAATGACCTACCGACCGCATCTCATCTTCATTGAAAAAATTATTTTCAAGTCGACAATTTATGATGAATGATTTTTCTTTCTTGATAAAATAATACTATTCTTGTTGGAAAGATCAGCAAAACCTCATTTTATTTCATTAAATAATTCGATTCGATGGCAAACTGCAAATCCGTGTTTATTTATTTCTCATCTTCGGCAAATATTGCTTCTTCTCAATCCTTTCGAAACCTTTTTCTCTTCTAATTCTCGAAAATGCCGCTTTTCTTCAAAGATTTTACGATGGGGAATGACAGAATTCAATTAATTGATAATAATTCATCATTGTTCAATAGAGGAACTACTAACACTAAAAATAGTCGATGGATATTATTGTTCATCCGTTTGGTCTTAAAAACAAAACAACATCCATAATATTTGCGGTTTCCAAATTTATTAACTTGTGTTGTCCATGAGAATCAAGTAACAAGTTCTTTGATTTTTTTTCCTTTCTTGGAAACAACAGCCATTAATGGAACTCTCAACGTTCCAAACCAATAATTCTTGCTTTTCTTTTTTTCTTAAGTCTTCCATAAAATTTTTAATGTTCTGATAATAAAAGGCTCTAAATCATTTACAAAATTTTAAATAAGTTGCCAATTTTTAACGATTGACAACCAGAGAAATCATCTCCATTGCCAGATTAAAAAAGCGTTAGAAGGAAAAATGTTTAAAAATTTATCGCGTTTGTACGGCGTTCTATTTTTAGATGTAAGGGAGGTAACTCGAATTGTAGATGCGCAGGTTTTTGAGCAGTTATTCCCCCTTGATTAAAATAAAAAGTTGTTGCCATCAAAATGTTTTATTAAAAGGAAATATCGAAGTAAATTTCCATTATTTTGAATTTTTTAATCTTTTATTACATGTTCAAAATTTTGGTTAATTTTTTTTTCAGCAGTGGGTAACCAAATTGTTACCAGAGTTCACTATGGATAATATAACAGAACATTTTTTTTTTCGGTGAAGAACATTAATTTGGAAATTCTTCCAAAAGAAAAATCAAATAATTTTAAGATTTTGATGAAACTTTTACTGCTTATAACTTATATACAAACGAATTAAATTATTTTTTAATTTATTATCTTAAAAACTCTTGGTAAAAGTGTTTTTTATATTTGTTACTCCCCTTCTACGTAAATTCATGAAATTTTGAGAAATTAAATTTTTCTACATTTTTTTTTTTTTTAGGTAAATGCACAATTCCTTGTCATGTAAATCTTCCATTTATTTTTTAAAATACTTAGCCGTTTATGTATATATTAATGTATTATGTATTATTATGATTATTATTATTATTATTATTATTATTATTATTATTATATATTATGTATTATTTATGTATATATTAATGACATTCTAGTATAAAGAAAACAAAAATTTTGATGAAAAATCGATTTTTACAAATTTTTCATGTTTTTCTTTTTTAATTATAAAATTTTAAAATTTAAAAAAATTCTACTAAGCTATGTTGCGATTAAGTTATTATGCCATTAAGTGAAAAAATAGAAAATTAAAAAGTTTAATACATACAATTGATTTTAAAAATAATTTTTGATTTTCTTTCTTTTTGTGTATTTGAATTTTTTTAAGTATGATATTTTCTGTATTACATTAAAACGTCAATATATTTCACAGTTTCTTCTTCTTACAGGAAAAATATTTGAACGCTCATGTTAATTCTTTTGCCCCACTTAGCTTATCTCCACATCTGGCTGTCATCACACATCAATCACTAACTTCAAAGGTCAGAAAGATCAACACTCTGAGATTAAGAAATACTTTTATTCTAAATTTCATGTTATAAGCAACTAATACTTCTGTAAATCAAATTAATTTAACTTTGAATTTGCTAATTTTCCAAAAATAACATGTCACAGATGTATATTTAAAAATTTTGAAAGATTTTAGATTTTAATCAATATAATTTGTTTGAAATAATTATTTTAGAAAATCTTGGTTAAAATATTTTTTATATCTATTACTCCTTTTTTAATGTAAATTCATGAAATTTATAGAAATTAAATTTTGTTTCTAAAATTTCTTGGTTTTAAAAATCTTGACAAAATAAAATATACATCTGTGACACGTTAGTTGAGAAATATTAGCAAATTTAAAGTTCAGTTTGATTTGAAACCAGTACTACTTGCTTATATGAGGAAATGTAGTATACAAGCATTTCTTAATCACTCATATCAATATGCCATCTAAAATGTTGGCAATATATATATTGATGTACCCACTATCGAATACCTTATATTAACACAAGGAAAAAAAAAGCAACAAAATAATCGAAACTTCTGCACATGACAGGAGGGAAAAAATATATATTTAGGAAGCAATCTTTCTTTTAAACATGTTTCATTAAAAACGATCGACAATGAAGATTTTATTAAGTTTTTAATTTAATTCTTCCATTATTCTTATGTGTTTCATTTTTGATGGAGATAAGAAATGTAAGAATGTTCCATAATTACTGACTTTCCAGATACTTTCAGTCACTTCACTGGCCATTCTCAAGGATGTTATTTTTTTGATGTTGTTATTTTATCTTCATGTTTAGAGTTTAATAAAATTTATTTTGAGTTTTTGAAAAGGAGCATACTTTAAAAGCTATAATGTGACTGGATATCATGTGAGTGTCTGTCTATTTTTAAAAAAAACTTTCAAAATGCCATTTCTACTGTTAAATAATGTAATGTTGATGGTAGAAAATTGTTTGATATATAGTGTCTCTCTTAGGGCAAGATAATTTTGATATTATGATTTAAATAGTATTTTTGTATTTTCAACCAAATTTTTTCTTAAGGGTTCTTGTAAATTATGGGTTAATAAATGTTTTTTATTGCATTTTGGTTGGGTAGGTGGCATGTTAGAAAGTCAATAACTATGGAACATTTTTACATTCCTTATCTCCAGCAAAAAGGAAACCAGTAAGACTATTAGAAAAATTAAATAAAATATTAATAAAATATTTCTTGTTGGTAATTTTTACCAAAATATATATATATATATATATATATATATATATATATATATATATATAGTGATGATCATCCACGTATACTGTCTTAATCAAACAAAAACATCAAAGACATTTCGATAAACCACCCATAAATGCAAAGAAACAAACCCCCAACCTATCAACTATCCTCACTTCTAACAAATATTTAAATAATACAAACCTATCAGGGAATTTAAAATGTGGGAAGCCTCGCTGTTTAATTTGAAAACATTTAATAACAGACAAAACATTCTCTGTACCCAACACCAAATTAAAATTACACCCACTAAAACTTACTTGTGACAGCAAAAACATCATCTACTTTCTCTTCTGCTCAATTTGCCCCAACAGTGGATATATCGGCGAATCCGGTAATAGCTTTAGATTTCGCTTCAATAATCACAAACTAAATATACGACAAAAAAATGTATACTCCCCAATTGCAGCCCATTTTAATCAACCTGATCATACTTTAGAAAATTGCAAATGTTTACTAATAGACTCCAATTTTAGTTCTACATACACACGCAGAAAGAAAGAAAAATACTGGATTTTAAAATTACATACACACAAGCTAGGGTTAAATAGGGACTTAGGTGTGTTGAATCTTTACAAATATTTCAATAGGTAAAAATTTTTTTTCAGATAGTCCAAGAAATTTTTATCTAAAACAAACAGACTTTCTCTACGGACGTGCCGCATGTTGTGAACAAACACACCACGTAATGTAAACAAAAAATATTCGGACGTTATCGTGAAATACGTTTCTAATTCAAATTTAAAAATCACTTGTTTCTGATGAAGGACCGAGGGCGGTCTGAAATATAAAATATAATAAAAATAAACAAATACTGTTCAAAAAAAGTACATTTTTAAATTCAAAACTTTTTATTAATATTCTTTCCTATATATATATATATATATATATATATATGCACCATGGTCTTTAGAGGATTTATATTTTTTAATATTATTTTTCATTTTATTATTTTTATTATTAATAAATATCATGATGGTTGTGTCATTAATCTTCTTTTTCTTTATTTTATTTTGTTCCCCCCCACCAAAAAAAAAAAAGTTGAAGTAGAACTTTTTTGAATTGTTATTTATAATTATGTACTTCCCAATTAAATGTATTCATACATGATATCATAAAAACAATTCTCCAGATTTTTATAAAAACAGTTTTATCGTGAAAATCATTTAAAAGTTCAATTAAAACAAAAATGAAAACTTTCAAATTTTTTTGTAATTCATCTTTCATTTGTGAATAAGTCCGCAAAGTTTCATTAAAACTTAGAAATTATTTGATTTTTGCAAGAATTTCCAGAATAATGTGTTTTTCATCAGAAACAAAGAAATTTAATCATAGTAAACTCTGTTAAAAATTTGGTCACCCATTGATGCAAAAAGAAACGAGATTTTTAACCAAAATTTCAAACATGTAAGAAAGGATTAAGAAATTTGTAAAAATAATTTTGGTCTTTCGTCTTAATAACATAAAAATTTTGACAGTTAAACATTTTTATTAAGTTTGGGGCTTTTTTTTCTTCATGCTATTCTGTTTTTTCAGTGAATTAGTATAGATTCCTTATATATATATATATATATATATATATAGTGTATTTAGGCAGCAAATTTTCTATTAGACATATCAGATTAAATAAATTGCAAACATTGTGTCTGCTTATTTTTCATAAAATCCATTCATATTCATGGATAATCTTTCACATATTATAATTGAAAGATATCAGAAATGAGCTGTAGAGTTGACAGATGTTATTATCATTCATTTTTCAATGTACCCAAGTACTTTCAATCTCTTTCTGAGCTCATTTTCACACCCCTGAAGATGATCTCAGAAAGAGATTGAAAGTACTCAAAATTATAATACAGGAAAGATTAAACAGAATTTATTAACAATAAGCAGACACAATGTTTGCAATTTATTTAATCTGACACATATTTATATATATCTTGTCTTATCTTATGTTGAAATGGTAAGGTTAAGTGCTTATTCAAAAAGCTCCAGTATGAGGTTGCGTGATGCATGAGTCAGAATAAGAATAAGTATTGGTTTTTGTTGTATATGTTAAACAGGATTTATGCTTGGTCAATTTTGCCAATAAACAGGAATGGTGTGTGTACAATTGGAAAAATGGAAGCAGGGCATTACAAGAGCCTGTAATGTGATACAGAAGTGAATGCATTGTCCTGCAATTTTGAAGGGGTCAGCACCTTGTAGAAAACATGAAATTTTTATGGCATATGATAAGGTAGAATTTAGAAAAAAAATTTTTTTTTCAGTGTTTTGGAGAAATAAACAATTGCAAAAAGCAACATTCTCCATTAATTTTGGCTGCACACTGTGTCAACAAATTTATGTAGGCATCAGACCTTGATTTACCAGTATCTTAGAGAAATACATAAAAGTGCCCAAAAGATCACCCAAAATTGTTGTTGATTTTTTATGAACCCTGTACATTGATTGGAAAAAAGTTTTGTGTACATCAAAGGTTTGAATCTTGATCTACAAGTTACCCAATTTTGGTTGAATTTCCATAAGGTATCTCAGAGGAAAAGAGTATGTAAATTCTAAATATTTTGGTTATATAACAAATTCTGTATTAAATATTTGCTTGAGTTTTTTATTTTATACAACGTTATCTGTCAACCGACAAATTTATGTATACTTATGACATTTCTAGCCTTTTTATTTGTGTCTTTTCAGCTGAGACTATTGATATACGTACTGATGTGCTATTTTGTAGTTAGTTGTCACCTCTCGTTATTTGTCAAATTAATACAATTTGCCACGATGTCCGTTGAATTTAGTTTCATATGCATCATGTATAGACAAATTGATGCATTTTCAATGGGTTCTTCTTTGGGATCCATTTTAGCAATTTTTTAATTCCATGAGTCGAGTGTATTATCTGAATTTAATAGACTCCGTTTTTATTTCCGTTATATACATGACATCTTTTGTCTCTTTAACTATGAACTTGAAGTGGACCAATTCCTTTCATCCCTTAATAATATTTATCCATCTTTAAAATTTACACAAGAAAAGGAGACTAATTCTTCCTTTCCATTTCTTAATGTTTTTGTGAGCAGATCTTCCACTGGTTTTCTTACTTCAGTTTACCAAAAATCAACATTTACTGGTTTGTATATCAGGTGGGGGTTTTTTTTGTCCCCAAAAAACATAAAATTAATCTAATTAAGACTTTTACACATAAGGCCTTGATGATCTGCTCTAAAACTAAGTTGGGTGACAAATGCAGGTTTATTAATACCACTCTCTGTAATAATGCCTATCCAATGGATGTTGTCCAATCAGTGATTATGAATAAGGTATTGGAGTTCAATAAAGTTAAACCAGCTACAGTACAAAGATGTCCTGTGTACCTGCACCTTCCTTGGCTGGGTTCTGCCAGTGATAGATTTTCTGAGCAATTTTCTGTTGTAAGAACTGCAACCTTGAAACTTCTGAATATCGTTTCTTATGTCTTTGTCTATGAGTGTATCAAATTTGATTAAAACTGGACCAATTCTTCTATAACCCGATTTTTTCAATTATCAATTTTCGATATTTATCGGGGGTACCTTGACACAAAACCTAGCTAAGAACACTCGTAGACGCTTATAGTACAAATGTGTAAATTTTCAAGATAATCGGTTCAGCCGTTTCGGAATCTATATGTACCAGAAACACACACACACAGACGCACATACACACAGACAAAGTTCCATTTACAAATAAGTTTAGATTTAGATACTCTCTGTAATAATGTCTATCCAATGGATATTGTCCAATCAGTAATTAAGAATAAAGTATGGAGTTCAATAAAGTTAAACCAGCTACTGTGCAAAGATGTCCTGTGTACCTGCACCTTCCTTGGCTGGGTTCTGTCAGTGATAGATTTGCTAAGAAGGTTTCAGTTGCAGTTCGAAATTGTCAATTTGCTGTCAATACTCGTGTGGTTTTTTCTTCAGAATTTGTATTTCCTTCTTTGCCGAAGGATGTTCTTGCCCTACTCCATAATATAACTTTGATTTATATGTTTAAATGTACTTGTGGATTGCACTACATAGGGAGGACAACACAAAATCTTGATTCCAGAATTAAACAACACATTTCTACAAAAATCCTTATTTTATCTTCTAAATCTGTCTTTCCTTCTATGCAGAAGGATGTTCTCTCCCTACACCATAATATAACTTTGATTTATATGTTTAAATGTACTTGTGGATTGCACTACATAGGGAGGACTACTCAAAGTCTAGATTCCAGAATTAAACAACACGTTCCTACAAAAATCCTTATTTTTTCTTCTAAATCTCTCATTCCTTCTATGCGGAAGGATGTTCTCTCCCTACTCTATAATATAACTTTGATTTATATGTTTAAAAGTACTTGTGGATTGCACTACATAGGGAGGACTACTCAAAGACTAGATTCCAGAATTAAGCAACACATTCCTACAAAATCCTTATTTTTTCTTCTAAATCTATCTTTCGCTCTTTGCAGAAGGATGTTATCTCCCTACTCCATAATATAACTTTGATTCATATGTTTAAATGTACTTGTGGATTGCACTACATAGGGAGGTGTACTCAAAGACTAGATTCCAGAAGTAAGCAACACGTTCCTACAAAAATCCTTATTTTTTCTTTGAAATCTGTCTTTCCTTCTATGCGGAAGGATGTTCTTTCCCTACTCCATAATATGACTTTGATTCATATGTTTAAATGTACTTGTGGATTGCACTACATAGGGAGGACTACTCAAAGACTAGATTCCAGAATTAAACAACACATTTCTACAAAAATCCTTATTTTTTCTTTTAAATCTGTCTTTCCTTCTTTGCAGAAGGATGTTCTCTCCCTACTCCATAATATAACTTTGATTCATATGTTTAAATGTACTTGTGGATTGCACTAAATAGGGAGGACTACTCAAAGACTAGATTCCAGAATTAGACAACACGTTCCTACAAAATTCCTTATTTTTTCTTTTAAATATGTCTTTGCTTCTATGCGGAAGGATGTTCTCTCCCTACTCCATAATATAACTTTGATTTATAGGTTTAAATGTACTTGTGGATTGCACTACATAGGGAGGACTACACAAAGTCTTGATTCCAGAATTAAACAACACATTTCTACAAAAATCCTTATTTTTTCTTCTAAATCTCTTTCCTTCTATGCGGAAGGATGTTCTCTCCCTACTCTATAATATAACTTTGATTTATATGTTTAAATGTACTTGTGGATTGCACTACATAGGGAGGACTACTCAAAGACTAGATTCCAGAATTAAGCAACACATTCCTACAAAATCCTTATTTTTTCTTCTAAATCTATCTTTCGCTCTTTGCAGAAGGATGTTATCTCCCTACTCCATAATATAACTTTGATTCATATGTTTAAATGTACTTGTGGATTGCACTACATAGGGAGGTGTACTCAAAGACTAGATTCCAGAAGTAAGCAACACGTTCCTACAAAAATCCTTATTTTTTCTTTGAAATCTGTCTTTCCTTCTATGCGGAAGGATGTTCTTTCCCTACTCCATAATATGACTTTGATTCATATGTTTAAATGTACTTGTGGATTGCACTACATAGGGAGGACTACTCAAAGACTAGATTCCAGAATTAAACAACACATTTCTACAAAAATCCTTATTTTTTCTTTTAAATCTGTCTTTCCTTCTTTGCAGAAGGATGTTCTCTCCCTACTCCATAATATAACTTTGATTCATATGTTTAAATGTACTTGTGGATTGCACTAAATAGGGAGGACTACTCAAAGACTAGATTCCAGAATTAGACAACACGTTCCTACAAAATTCCTTATTTTTTCTTTTAAATATGTCTTTGCTTCTATGCGGAAGGATGTTCTCTCCCTACTCCATAATATAACTTTGATTTATAGGTTTAAATGTACTTGTGGATTGCACTACATATGGAGGACTACACAAAGTCTTGATTCCAGAATTAAACAACACATTTCTACAAAAATCCTTATTTTTTCTTCTAAATCTCTTTCCTTCTATGCGGAAGGATGTTCTCTCCCTACTCTATAATATAACTTTGATTTATATGTTTAAATGTACTTGTGGATTGCACTACATAGGGAGGACTACTCAAAGACTAGATTCCAGAATTAAACAACACATTCCTACAAAATCCTTATTTTTTCTTCTAAATCTATCTTTCGGTCTTTGCAGAAGGATGTTATCTCCCTACTCCATAATATAACTTTGATTTATATGTTTAAATGTACTTGTGGATTGCACTAAATAGGGAGGACTACTCAAAGACTAGATTCCAGAATTAAACAACACGTTACTACAAAAATCCTTATTTTTTCTTTTAAATCTTGTTGCGAGTTGCATTGTGCAGTGAAAATAGAGAAAAATGGACGAGAACAAACGATATGAAGGAGGAACACAAAGACAAGTGTGACGGGTATGAGAGAAGTTAAGTTGTTTTTTAATAACAGGAAGTAAAAAGGGATTACAGAGGAAGGGAGGTAATTGAATTACTGATCGTAGACACGAGTTATCGTACTTACTTTCAACACCCCCACTTGCTGTCAGCATGTTAAGTTCGTAAAAACGAAGATATGTGAGAGCACATTATACCGGTTCAGTGTCCGAATAAGAATTTTTTAAACTTATCGAGTTTCACCTTAGTTGGAGGCTTTGTCATAATGTCGGCGACCATGTCTGCTGTGGGGCAGTAAATTAATTTTATTTTGTTGTCGCTAAGAGCCTCTCTAATAAAGTGGTATTTAATGTCTATGTGTTTGCACCTCTGTCTGTGTACGGGGTCTTTAGAGAGCACTATGGCACTCTGACTGTCTCCGTATATTTTGATGGGGACGTGTTGCCGGTGTGGATCCATTTCCATGAATAATTGGAGGAGATATAGCCCCTCTTGGGTGGCTTTTGCATTAATATGCGGATCGATGTGATGTCGGCCGTTGGGGAAAATGTTTCGGTGTAGTCTACCCCTTTAGTTTGGTTGTAGCCTTTTGCAACGAATCTAGCCTTGTATTTAGGGGATCCATCGCTGTTTTCTTTGATTTTGTATACCCATCTACCGCTCACTGTCGTTCTACCTTTAGGTAAAGATGTAAATCGGTATACATTATTTTCTCTGAGGGAGTCAATTTCTTCCTGCATTGCTTGGATCCAGTGATGTGCCGCTGGGGAATTTATAGCCTCTTTGTAGGTATTGGGTATACCACGAGCAGCCTTATAGCAGTAATCAGTGTCGATTAATGCGTGGCCGCTCCTCTCTCGGACTGTCGTCACATAGTCTCCTAGGTAGCTAGGCATTTTGTGTTCACGCGTCGGGTATTTTCGTGTAGAGCTATTTTCTTCCAGTGCATTGGTTTGTTGACTGGGCAGTTCAGGGTCTTCTTTTAATTTTATATTTTTCATCAAATTTCTTTCATGAAAATCTGCGACTGCATCATCATCACTTGGTGAGTGGGTTTGGGTTTGAGTGTATTGGTCATTGGTGTTGTTGTGGAATTTCACCAGTCTGTGCTTACACACTTTCCCGGTGTCTGGGTGATATATTAGATATGCCGGGCTGTTTCTGTCGTATCCGACAAGTATCCCCTTTTGGCATCTTGGATCTAATTTCCCCTTTGTGTTGTTGAAGTAGGCATAACAAGGCGAGCCGAAAATATGCATCTTCGATAGATCTGGCTTTCTACCGGTTATTTCGTAGTAGGGCGTCTGTTTTAAGCGGTTGTTGAAGCATCTGTTGCGTATAACCGCAGATGTCATAACTGCGTAACTCCACAGTGTTTTAGGGAGGTTGCTCTCTATGATGAGACACCTTGCCATTTCGAACAATGTTCGCCAATTTCTCTCAGCCGTTCCATTTTGATGGGGTGAGTATGGAGCTGAGGTCTCATGTTTAATGTGGTTCTTGCGTAGTAGTTTCTCGAAGTCGTTTGACTTGAATTCCGAACCGTTATCCGACCTTAGAATTTTTATTTTGCCGTACGGAGAAATATCTGCGATAAATTTTTCGGTGGCAAGTGTAGCGTCGCTTTTGTTTTTAATGAAATATACAAATATGGCACCTGAAAAATCGTCGGTAAATGAAATGGCGTATTTGTTGCCGTTCAAGTCCGCTGGCTCTATAGGGCCGGCCAGGTCTGAGTGGACCAAGTGTAGGATTTTCTTCGCCTTCTTATCGGGAAATTTATTTCGGTTCTGGGGGAATTTCCCTTGAACGCATATATCACAGGTCTTGTTGCTTGTGGTGGTCTTGTTTTTTATTTTCATTCCTTTAACTACGTTTGGTAGTTTAGCTATGTCTTCATAGTTGCAGTGGCCGAGTATTTTATGCCACGTGTGGGCATCATGGCATTGATGGCAACTATCTTCAGTATCCCCTTCCCCCACGGTCGTTAGGTAGTAGAGTCTGTTCCGCACGTGTATTTTAAACTTTGTCCCGTTTTTGTGTTTAAGAACATTCTTATTTTCTTCAAAAATGACCGTCGCTCCGTTTTGGGTCGCTGTTCTTACGGAGAATATATCTTGTGGGTAGGAAGGTATAAAGAGCGCCTTTTTGAGCGTAGCAGTAATGAGATTTCCGTCAGTGTCTATTAGGCAGACTTCAGCGTCTCCTCTTTTTACAGCTAAACCGTTAGTTTTAGTTCCATCAGCTAGTTCCATATAGTGGTTTTCTGGACGGAATGATGGGTCGAAATTCTTAAATTTCTTCGCGTCCGTTATGATATGCGAAGTGGCCCCGGCGTCGACAAGTAGACCCATGTGCGATGTCGAGTTTCGGGTGTGGTAGTAGTAGTCGTCCGTTCTAAACGCGTAGGAATTTTCTTCGGTGTGTGCTGCCTTTTTCATCGTGTCTTTTCGTTTATAACGACAGAATTCCCTTTTATGGGTGTTACTTTTACAATAACTACACCACGGTTTTCGCTGTTTGTGTTTGTTGTTTGGGCATTCTTTTGATAAATGTCCCTTTTCGCCACAAGTGAAACATAACATTTCGTGTACATCGCTGTTGTGGTTCTTTATCGTATTCTTCGAAAAAGATGATGTCAGTTTCATTACTTCGTCACTGGTCGTTTGGACTTTGTGTTTCAGTGTTTCGTCGAAACTATGAAGTTCAGTTTTAAATTCTGGGAAAGTTATTTCCTTGTTGCTGTGCGTTACATAAATTGAAAAGGAATCATAGTAACTAGGTAGTCCTTTCAATATCATAGCAATTATCAGGGCATCGTCGACAGTTTGTCCGGCATTTCTCAGAGCTGTTAAAATTGTCTCCGTTCTTATAACGTATTCTATGACGCTTTCATCTTCTTTCCTTTTAAGAGATGTTAGTTGGGTGTACAAGGAGATTACCCTCGGTTTTCCTTTACTTGCGTAGTGTGCGCGTAATATTTTGAGTGCTTTTCTCCCGTTGTCGGTAGCTTCTCTCATTATTAAGGATAAACTTTTATCGTCGAGGAATTGAACGAGTTCTGCGTACGCTTCTTCATTTCTCTCAATGTCGCATCCGTCTCTGTTAGGGTTGGTACCTAAAATGGCGTCTTTTAGGCCCAGCGTGCGTAAGTGGCATAAAAATTTTGTTTCCCAAATTTCGTATTTGGTTTCATCTCCATCAAATAAGAGTCTGCTCCATCGGCTTCCATTATCTCTTCTGGGCCCATAACCTGTTGCGAGTTGCATTGTGCAGTGAAAATAGAGAAAAATGGACGAGAACAAACGATATGAAGGAGGAACACAAAGACACATGTGACGGGTATGAGAGAAGTTAAGTTGTTTTTTAATAACAGGAAGTAAAAAGGGATTACAGAGGAAGGGAGGTAATTGAATTACTGATCGTAGACACGAGTTATCAACAAATCTGTCTTTGCTTCTATGCGGAAGGATGTTCTCTCCCTACTCCATAATATGACTTTGATTCATATGTTTAAATGTACTTGTGGATTGCACTACATAGGGAGGACTACTCAAAGACTAGATTCCAGAATTAAACAACACGTTCCTACAAAAATCCTTATTTTTTTAAAAATCTGTCTTTGCTTCTATGCGGAAGGATGTTCTCTCCCTACTCCATAATATAACTTTGATTTATATGTTTAAATGTACTTGTGGATTGCACTACATAGGAAGAACTACTCAAAGACTAGATTCCAGAATTAAACAACACATTCCTACAAAAATCCTGAATTTGAACTATTCCTCGTCATATAGGCTGAACAATACATATGGGTCTTCTCTTATGGAATACCTTATTAATAACCATATTTGTGCCATTATCTTCAATGTAGACACATTACTTAATTCCACTGTAGTTACCACCTCAAAGTATTGGAGGCCATCTACATTCACTCTTTAAAGCCCTCTCTGTAAACAGAGAGAGCATATATTTGGCCTCTAACTCATTTCCAGTTATTTTTCTTCCTCCCTCTACATCTCCTTTTTTTTCTGTTTTAAAATGACAATTTCTTTATTCACCTCAATTTGGCTTAGTTATTTGAAGTGCAAAACCGGTTGGCCAACCTGTTTTGCAATTTTATTTTTTTAAAAATACCATGATTATGGGTGGTAATAAAAATATATTTTTGTTTATTTATGGCAGTAATGTAAAAATATATATATATACACACAAGTTTTGTAAATTGCTAGATATTTTTTTAAAAAGAAGACATCCATGTATCTGGCACAAATTATCTTTCATCTCAATAAGCTTTCAATAAATCTAATGAGGCGATAAATACATTATAGTTAACAAAAATTGTATTAGTAGTAGTATTGATAATAGAGGGAAAAATGGTTTAATAACCCCACCCTCCCGAAAAAAATGTAATATTCCACACTAGAAAGTTTTAGTACTACTAGTACTAGAAAATTTTATCACAAGTGTAATTTCTGCAGAATAGATGAGCACTATGCCAATTACTGTAAAAATTAACCTTCTTTCAGTGCTAAATTAAAGGTGTGAAAAATTAAATTTATTTCATTTGTATACTATCTCTAATCATGGCTCTTCAATGTGTGGCTTGTAGAAATAGTTTACAACATTCTTGTAAAATCTGTTCTTCCAAATCTCATGTTCAAGATTGTGTCCCAAAGATGGGAAAAACCAAATTAAATACTAATGCATGCATTGAACCTGGAACTAGAAAAGAGGATATTCTATTTCCTATTGTAAAAGTATCTAACGTCAAGGAAGTCAGAGATCATAGTTTTCAGACTTAGTTCTTAAAAAAATTAAATTATGAAACAAATAATTTTACTAGAGAATATGATGTAAAGACATTTCTCAGTTCCAGTTGGAAGGATTTGCAACATACAAACCTTAATGTAAAATTTACTAATTATTATATGACATTAACAATTTTAAGCCTAAATGAATCTGATATAAATTTTTATTTTGACAGAATGAGAAGGGTGATAAATAATTTGAAGAGTCTCGACTATAGACTAGCTGGTGACTTTTTTAATATAAACAATAATGATATTACTGTTTGAGGATTATTAGGAGTAGGTGTTAGTCAGTATCTGAGGCCATGGCCGTTAGTAAAATGCATGAAGGGGTTGGCATGAGAAATTCCCACTGGTATAATTCCTTTTGTATATATGTCTAGTTTCTTGCTTCTAAAGCAAAAAGATGGAAGCAGAAAATTGACTGTGATAACTATTTTACAATCATACTGCAGTATTCTTCCTGCCCAATCACTCATGTGGATTTTGTTTTGTCCCCAAAAGTGGATTATTTTGACCATATTTGTGACAGGCTTAAATAC